>CAUYON010004050.1:0-11345 GCA_963573935.1 Arctocebus calabarensis
CTTCTATACCAATTTTTTAAAGTGTTGTGATCATGAAGGGATGCTGGATATTGTCAAAAGCTTTTTCTGCATCAATTGAGAGAATCATATGGTCTTTATTTTTTAATTTGTTTATGTGCTGAATTACATTTATAGATTTACGTATATTCCACCAGCCTTGAGACCCCGGGATAAAGCCCACTTGGTCACGGTGTTTAATTTGTTTGGTATGTTGTTGGATTCTGTTGGTTAGTATCTTGTTACATATTTTTGCATCAATATTCATTAGTGATATTGGTCTATAGTTTTCTTTTCTTGTTGGGTTTCTCCCTGGTTTAGGGATCAAGATTGCTTTCTAGAATGTGTTGGGTAGTATTCCTTCTTTTTCTATATTTTGGAAGAGGTTTAGTAATATAGGTACTAGCTCTTCTTTAAAGGTTTGGTAGAATTCTGACGTGAAGCCATCTGGTCCTGGGCTTTTCTTTTTAGGGAGATTGTGTATAGTTGATGCTATTTCAGAACTCGATATAAGCCTTTTCAATGTTTCCAGTACATTTCGGCGCTAAGTCTTGGTAGGTGGCGTGCTTCCAAGTATTGGTCAATTTCCTTCAGATTTTCATATTTCTGAGAGTAAAGTTTCTTGTAATATTCATTAAGGATTTTTTGAAATTCTGAGGGGTCTGTTATTATTTCATCTTTACCATTTCTGATTGATGAAATTAGAGATTTTACTCTTTTTTTCCTGGCTAGGTTAGCCAAGGGTTTATATATTTTATTGACCTTTCAAAAAACCAACTTTTTGATTTATTGATCTGTTGTATAATTCTTTTGTTTTTAATTTCATTTAATTCTGCTCTAAGTTTGGTTATTTCTTTTCTTTTGCTCAGTTTGGGGTTGGAATGTTTTTCCTTCTCCAGTTGCTCAAGATGTCCCATTAAGTTGTTAAGTTCTTTTCTTTCCATTTTCTTGAGGAAGTCTTGCAGTGCTATAAATTTCCCTCTTAGGACTGCCTGTGCAGTATCCCAGAGGTTCTGATCATTTTGTTCCAAAAATTTGGTAATTTCCTTCTTAATCTCTCCTATGACCCATCTATCCTTCAGCATAAGGTTATTTAATTTCCATGTTTTTGTATGAGTATGCAGATTCCTGTTGCTATTGAGTTCAACTTTTATTCCATGATGGTTGGAGAGGATTCAAGGAATAATTTCTATTATTTTAATGTACTGAGGTTAGACTTGTGACCTACGATGTGATCAATTTTGGAGTATGTTCCATGGGCTGATGAGAAGAATGTGTATTCAATTTTATTAGGATGAAATGTTCTGTAGATGTCTGATAAATCCAGTTGTTCAATGGTTAAGTTTAAATATAAAATGTCTTTACTTAGCTTCTTTTTGGAGGATCTATCCAACACTGCTAAAGGAGTATTAAAATCTCCAACTACTATGGAGCTGGAGGAAATCAAGTTACTCATGTCTATTAGAGTTTTTCTTATAAATTGAGGCACATTCTGGCTGGGTGTATAAATATTAATAATTGAAATCTACTATGGAGCTGGAGGAAATCAAGTTACTCATGTCTATTAGAGTTTTTCTTATAAATTGAGGCACATTCTGGTTGGGTGTATAAATATTAATAATTGAAATCTCATCATACTGAGTAGTACCTTTAACAAATATGAAATGTCCGTCTTTATCTTTCCTTATTTTGGGGTTGGTTTAAAGCCTATTGTATCTGCAAATAAGATTGTAATACCTGCTTTTTTTCTGTTTTCCATTTGCCTGGAATATAGATGACCATCCCTTCTCCTTGAGTCTAAATTTATTTTTTAAGGTAAGATGAGACTGTTGTATGCAGCAGATATCTGGCCTGAGTTTTTGTATCCAGTCAGCCAACCTATGCCTCTTTAGAGGACAATTTAAACCATTCACATTAATTGAAAACAATGATAAATCTTTGGCAAGTCCAGTGGACATTGTTAATCCTTTCATCACTGTGGAAGATGAAATTTGATAAAAAGTTTCTGGGTGAGTTTACTTTTGTGGTGGAGGATTACGCTGGTCATTGTGGAGGATAGGTCTGAGAATATCCTGGAGAGCCGGTTTCGTTATAACAAATTTCTTCAGCATGTGGATGTCGTTAAAGTTTTAAATTCTTCCATTATAAATGAAACTCAGTTTAGTTGGCACAGGATCCTGGGTTGAAAGTTCTTTTGTTTTAGGAGATTAAAATTCGATGACCATTCTCTTCTAGTTTGCGAGGTTTGATCAGAGAGATCTGCAGTTATTCTAATATTCTTCTCCTTGTAGGTAATGGATTTCTTACATCTGGCTGCTTTCAGAATTTTCTCCTTCATATTAACTTTAGTGAAATTAATTATGATGTGCATGGGGGATGTCTTATTTAGGATGAGTCGTGCTGGGGTTCTGAAACTGTCTGCTATCTGAATTTCAGAATCTCTTGGCATGTCTGGAAAGTTCTCTTTCATAAAATCTCCTGAAGAAGAGACTCTGTGCCTTGTGATGTCACTTCATCGTTTTCAGGTATCCCTCTAAAGTGAATATTGGTTTTCCTTTGAGTTATCCCAGAGCTGTCTGAGAGAATGATCTGTTTTTGCCTTCCATTTCTCTTCCTCTTTGGAAGTTTGGGAGCGTTTGAAAGCTTTGTCTTCCATGTCAGAAACCCTGTCTTGTGCTTGCTCCATTCAGTTACTGAGGGATTCTACTGTATTTCTCAGATCTTTAAGGGCTGCAACTTCTTGTCTCAATGTGTCAAAATCTTTGGTCATTTTGTCTTTGAATTTGTTCAGTTCTTGAGACATCGTTTGGGTCATCTTCTGGATTACTGCTTGAAATTCTAATTCCATCTTTTCCTCCATTCCACTGATCTTATTTGCTATCCAGACTCTCAATTCAATTTCTGACATCTCAGCCATTTGCTTATGCAAGGGATCTTGTGGTGTATGTACCCTGTCATTCCTTGGGGGAGTTGATCTACTCTAATTATTCATATTGCCAGAGTTTTTCTGTTGATTCCACCCCATGATTAATTTTCACTGTTCCCTATGACCATCCTCAGAGTTGGGGAGATATCTCTCCCAGATCAGACCCCAGCAGGATCACTCTGTTGTTGCTGGATCTTTGTAGGAAGTGACCCTGTGTAGGTCCTCTGGGACTGCCCCACCCAGGGAGTTCTGGCTGCAGGAGCAGCTCTTGATCACGCCCAGATCAAGCAGCAGGGCATGGGGCAGATCACCGGATGGCCTTTGCAAAGGAGCCCATGCCTCCAGCAGTCTCTGGCTGGGAGGAGGGCTCTGGAGGGAGGGCGTGGGCCTGGGGCACAGATCAGAGCCAGGCGTGGTCCCAGCAGGCAGAAGGCTGAGGCTGGATGGGGCACAGATCAGCACTGTGTGGGAGTCTCTGAAGACTTCCTGGTGCTGCTGGCGGCAGGCCAAGGCCCGGTGGGCGTCCGGGTGTAGTTCCTGGCTGCTGCTGGCAGTGGGCCAAGGCCCCGCGGGGTGCCAATCGGGGTATCTGGGGGTCCCAGAGGAGTTCCTGGCATGGGGGCTGGCGGGTGCTTGGCGGGTTCCAGAAGATAGGGAGGGTGGGTGCTGCTCAATTCCTCCTCCCTCAGTTTCAGCAGAGGTCAGGCTTCTGGTGCATCAGGTAAGGGGGAAAGGGTGTCCTGGAAGCTCTTTGTTGAGATATCTCCAGAGCTTTCTGGCTTCCTGCCTTCGAGTCACGTAACTAGCTCTTATGGACTGAATTCTATCTCCTCTAAGACTCATATGTTGAAGGTCCCCACCCCTTCCCACAATGCCCAATATGACTATATTTGGAGACAAAGCCTTTAGGCAATAAGCTTAAATGAGGTCTCATAGTAAGAGGAAGAAGGGACACCAGAGCTCTCTTCCCTGATGCCACACACAAGGAAAAGCCCAAGGGGGGGACACAGCAAGAAGGCAGCCTTCCCACAAAGAGAGTCTGCTGGCGCCTTGACCTGGGATGCCCCACTTCTAGAGCTGGGAGAAAATAAATCTCTGTTGTTTAAGCCACTTAGTCCATGGTATTTTCTTATGTAGCCTGAGCAAAATAATAAAGGCAGGAGCTAAATGCTGCGAAGATCAAATGAGATAATGTCTATACAGTTCTAAGATACTGCCTGGCACAGAGCAAACCCTTAAATGGTAAGTACTACCATTGCTGGAAATGAGGAGGTGAGCCAGAGTTAGAAAACAGATGATTAGTTAGGAATTTCTTTCAACATTCCAGACAAGCCACTGGACTTTCATTCATTACAGTGACTACACCTCCAGGTGACCCTATTGTTCTAGGTTCCTTCAGGCGGGGGCCTCCAGCTTCGTTCTTTGGTCTCTGATTGTTCTCCAGTTCCTATGTTTGGTCCACCCTTATTTCTGCCACTCTGGCTCTACTAGCACCCTGGGCCTAGTGAGCTCCAGCTCAGGCTCTTTGGCCTAAGCCTTTGGTTGGCTGCACAGACTCTTACCAGAAGTGATTCTGCTTTTTGGAAAATTAAGGACACCATGTCTCCCGGTCTGTCACTACCACTCATGTAACCTCCTCACCTATCTCAGGGCGTTTGCTACTGGTTTAACAGATGACCACAGCCTGGGTAATTTATGGCTAATAGGCATTTATTTGGTTCTGAAGGCTGAGAAGCCCAAAAGCATGGCACCTGGGAGGGCCTTCATGTGGCACAGCTCATGGTGGAAGGCAGAAGGGCAGGTGAGTGCTTGAGGCACAGTGAAACAGGAGGCCAAATCCACATGATAATCAACCCACTCATGTGAAAATAGTATCAATCCATTCACAGGGGCGAACAAAGCCCTCTTAAACCTCCGCCTCTTCCATCACAATGGCAATTAAATTTCAACATGAATTTTGGAGGGGACATTCAAACCATAGCCCTGTCCACTAGGATCTACTTCGGTCTTCTGGAGAGGGGAGGGACAACTTCTTAGGCAGAAAGAATGGAGAAAATGATGAATATATAATAGTATTGTGAGGTTGATAAGGACAGGTGCTGAAATGGTCCATGTTAGGAAATTCCATCTTGCTACTGAGAATGGGTTAGGTACATATTATACCTGAAGAGGATGAAGAAGATTTCTTCATCTATTAAAGCAGGGTCATCTATTAAAGCAGTAGCAAATGCCCTGAGATAGGCAGGGAGGTTACAAGATTGGTAGGGACAGACCTGCTGACATGGTGTCCTGAATTTTTCAAAAAACAGAATCACTTCTGGTAAGAGTCTGTGCAGTCAAGCCAAGGGCTTTGGCTAATATGAATGTGGAGGAATGGACTGAAAAAGTAAACAGACGGGACAGCATAGAGGGCTCAAGAGAGATTAAATAATACAACTCCTCTGCTAAGGTTTAAGCCAGGCTTCGACAAGCCTATTTAAAAATCTGGAGGAGGATGAAGTCTGGTGGTGGGGGTAGGGCCACGGCTAGGGGACGGGTGGGGTTGGAAGTTAAGGAATGCCACAGCTGTTACAAAAGCCATCACTAAAACAGAGGACACGGGGTCCAGGCCAGGTAGGCAAAAGAGTGGAGAGTTAGAAGTCTTGGGAAGGTCGTTCACAACCAGGATAAAGTACAGGAAAGGGAGAACACACAGGGGCTGACGCGCACTGAGAAGTTCCCGAGGCACCCTCCCGAGGCCATTAGACGTTATCACAAATGGACGATGTAATTCATAAAGTCATGTCCAATAACAGATAAAGATAACCAAACAACCTGAAGTGTCTAGAAGGAAAACAGTTTTCTCTGATAACATCTTAGTTAAGACTGCAAATATGTCTGGTTTGATACATAAGCAGTCCCCATGCTTTTCCACAATGAATTCCTGGAAAATGCATCATGAAAGTCTGCCTTTTCTCACAGGAATAATAAAACCATTGACTGCTCTCTTCCTGATTGTGACTGTATTAAGTAAATAACTGACAAGACCAAGAATATATAAAAAGGCAAAAATGTAATAATCAACCTGTATAATCACTTAACATAAAATAGTAAAACTGTGTGCCAGTTATTAAAATGATGAAATTCTAGGGCAAAGGTGAACCTCACTTTATTTAATCTAGGCCTCCTGGTGAGACTCAAAGTTAGATTAAATCAGTTTTCCCAACTCAAGAACAGTTAAAAACATATTTCTTGATGCCCCTCTTAATTAAATGCCTTCACAAGCTGTTTCAAATGAATTCCACACAATTAGCAAAATTATACAGTATATTTTGAATATATAAAGATGCAATGTAGGCCAGGTGGGAGGACTGCTTGAGGACAGGAATTTGAGACCAGTCTGAGCAAGAATGAGACCTCATCACTACTAAAAATAGAAAAATTAGCCATGGTGGCATGTGCATGAAGTTCCAGCTACTTGGGAGGCTGAGGCAGGAAGATCACTTGAGGCTAGGGGGTTTGAGGTTGCGGTGAACTATGAGGATGCAACTGCACTCTAACCAGGGCAAGAGAGTAATGCCTGATTTCAGGAAAGATCCAATATACTTAGAGTGAACCTACAGAGTAGAAAAATACAACTGTAGTGTATCATTGTTTTATATTATCTGGCATGAATATATTAGCTACTATCATCGAACATGAATGTATTAGTTATATATATTTAATTGATTTTAACTTGTTTCTATGGTCTGTACCTCTAATAAAGGAAAAAGAATTCATAGCCCCACTCTTTATGTAATAGGTAGAAATTGAAAACAACCCAAATGTTTAACAATGAGAAATGACTAAGCAAAGACAGGACTGTAAATAAAATGTTATACAACCTCTGAAAAATGATAAATATATAAACAAGATTGAATCATAGAAATAAGTACGCAAAACAATGATGAGAGAAATGAAATACAAATTAAGTTGTGAATTCAGAGAATATAGTTGAAATTAACATTTATTGTATTCTTTTTTCTATAAAGTACCATGTCAATAATATAAACCAACAAAGCAAGCAGATGAATGAGCAAGCTGTCAGAGAAGTTTGGAATGAAGCTTTCTTTCTCTTGATAAGATTCTATATCTAGCCAGAAATAGTAGCAGGGGCTTATAAAATCATTCTGTTTGTTTATTTCAAAGAGAATGATTAGAGGAACTAAATATTCAAAGAATGCCCTAAAAACTTTAGTTTCCAAGGCTGAGAGAAAATAATTGTTCAAATTCTGTCTTTTTGTTCAGCTTCATTTCATTGCTCGTTACCCTCCTATTCTCAAACAAACCAAAATCTATACGTTTCCAAGTGAAAAGAGAAGGCGAGAGGACGGCCTGAAAGTTCTGGAAGAAAACTAGGGCTATTAATCCACTTTTGCTTTTCTTTAAAACTTGCTCAAACATATAAGAAAAATAAACAAGCAAAATTGAACCAAGACAAAAAAACTAGAGCAGACATGCAGGCCTTTAAGAAAAACCAAACTGAAAATACAGAAAAGTATATAGATAAGGGTATGTTTAATAAGAAAAATAGGGTGCTCGAATATTGATGACACTGATAAAAGGTACCATTCTACCTCATTTTTACAGTCTAAAAAGCAAAAAGAATTTTGGGGAGGAGAAAGGATGGAGAAGTGGTTACTGACTGTACAAACCAGAACTTGAAGATGATTTATTTTGCATGGCTTTATAAGAATTGATTAAAGTTTTATTAGACAAGTGAATTTTTTTAAACCTGTGGATCTGTTCTTCATCGGCAACAAAATGCATCTGTATTCCAAGTATTGTTCAGATAATATGATATCATGCTTTCTGCTACCTAATATTAATATTTTATCAGGGCGGCGCCTGTGGTTCAAAGGAGTAGGGCGCTGGCGCCATATGCCGGAGATGGTGGTTCAAACCCAGCCCTGGCCAAAATAGCAGATGATTGGCTAAAAAATGTGGGGCCTGCCAATTCTTGGATGGCTGTAATTTGTCCTTGCATTAAACCATGTTGTGAAAAGACTTTGTCCCTGGACTTTTTCTAAACTGTGATTTGGCGCTCTCTTCACCCACAGGGAAGAAGGAAGAAGACAGCTCCCGTGTGGCCAGTGATGAGGACACAGTATGTTACAAGAAGGTTCACAGGCAGGATTTTCATTCCAGTCTCAGTACCAGAAATAGCTATGTTTCTGGGCAGTTTCAATCTTACAGACTGTGCAAATCCTATAATTGATAATATTTTTCCCTTTGCATTGGCATCTAGAAAGTTTGCAGTCAGACATGAAATCCAAGTCTAATAAAGTGTATGAGACAGAAGGACTTACCTCATTTTTCCTATATTAATTTTATCCTTTCTCTTGATTTTTTTCAACAGTATCTTTAAAAAATTCTAGATGTCACATGTTTGTCTGTGAACTGCTTCAATCTTGAGTGAAGGCATAAATAAATAAATTCTGCTAACATGCCAACATGCACAGGCTCATGTCCCCTATCAAACTCTTTTATACTTTGCTCCAAGAAAGAAAATTGTTTCTAATATTTATACTTCTTATTGACTAATGTCTAAAGTCAATCCTCATCTCATAATAGTAAAGTATTATCTAAACTAAGGAAATATTTATTTCTTACTATTTTCTTGGCTAAAATACAACGACCAAATCTTTGCTATTTTACTGGCTCTACTACAAATTTATAAATTTACAAAAATGAAAATGCTTCCCATTAAAATTCATGAAACTTTCTTAACTGAGGACAGTTTCCCTTCATTTGAAGATACTATGTAAAGCAAAGAAAAACAATAAGTGCTTTCCCAGGTCACACATTGTGAGTAAATAACATACCTCATTAAAGTGAATGACATAATAGAAAGCCATAAAACAGCCATGATGTATTCCTTCCTATTTTGTAATGCAAAAACTAAATGGACATGATCTATAATAAATAAAAATATAGCATATTGTGCCATTCTGGTTATTGTTTCTATTTTTGGTGGAAATTTTTACACTTTTCTAAGATAAATGATAGCCAAGTGGGAAAATAAAATAAAAATAAGGGAGAATTTTAGTAGATATTCGCTAGAAGACAAAATTCTAGTCATTAGAAAATGGAACCATCTACAACTGAGAAGCATATCATTGGAAGGATTTGGAGACCTTCAAAATTATAAAAGAGAAGAGGTAAGTGTACCAAGTTTGATAGGGACATGGAAAAAGAAAATCACTTGACTGACTTATACTTTCTGGCTTTCCAAACCAAAAACCAATTTACAGAAAGAATGCAAAGTCAATTCATATCGAAACACTGCCCTCAAGGTTTCCTGAGACTCTGAGCCAGATACCAGTGGGAAAGCATAAGGTTACAGTCACCTTGGTTCACCTTCCCCATTTAGTTTCTCACAGCACCTCATTGTTAAAAAAAGGTATCCTTTAATCTGACCTACTGAAATAAATACATCTACATGTAGGCATTAAATCCACCTCAGAGTAAATACATGCAGGCTAGTATCCAAGGGATAATACGTTTCCATTTATATCTGTGTATAAATTTTTTAAGTAAAAAGAAATTGCTGCTACTAATGTTCAAAGGCTAAGGGTAGAAAGAAAACAAATTAAATTATGAATTGAGAAACATTTATCTTCAAACTTAAAAAAAAAACTCACACTAAACAAATTACTAATGTTTTCCCTTTATTTATCCTCATGTTTTTAACCTTAGATCACTTTTCTGACCAATATTTAACCTGAATGGTCTAATCTAAAGGTAACAAGGGTGATTAATGCTGATGCAATGGAATTCCTGTCCTGCCCTAATCTATAATACATTGGATAGATGCAAGTTCTCTATGAAAAGCTTTAAATGATTCGTGTGTGCGTGTGTGTGTATTATGATACTATGAATAACAGTGTGTTTTCTGTTAAATATCACCAACAAAAGTGAACAGAAAGTACACAAAGTCACACCATACTAGCATTGTGCTCAGGCCTGGGGTTAGATAACCAGTGATGGGCACACGCTTGAGTAAAGAGACTGAAGTGTGAGCACAGTGAAACGCACAAAGAACTTCATAACCTTGGAGTCTGCAGCAAGTTTAAGGAGTGAGCCCAACACCATAGCTGTCACCCTCACTCTCCTCACATACAAAACAAGCAGAATTTACGGGTAATGGTTTATAGCTAAGCCGGCTGACCCAACATGAGTCAAATTCTCTAGACAACTTAAATCAACAGTTGGGCACAGCCAACCCACCACTTAGCTGAGTTCCCGCTACAACCTATTGTTTAGAATTAACTGAAACTGATTACACCTCTCAGGACTTTGGGCCCCAGCCAATCCATGAGAGAGTTTTAAGATAATTCACCCCCTAAACTGCAAATAATACTCAAAATTAACTCTGTGGCTAGGTGTGAACCTGTAGAACAACTTGGGACAAACACTCCTTATTTTTATTTTTTTTTAAACAAACAGTGGAATGAGATAATGCTGAAGATTAGAGAACTAATTCTGATTTTTAAACTCAACTAAATTTCCTCTCTGGGGACCTAGAAAAGAGAATGCAGGGCTGAATCCTCGTGCTTTGTTAAAATGTATTGGTTAGACCATTATAAAAAATGTATAATTTCTGTTTAGGGGTGACAGTTGCCAAAATTTGTTCTTGAATAAAAATATCTTGCAGATTGGCACTTCAGAGTTCCTAAACTATTTTCTGTTATTTCTTCTTTTGCAAGACATTAAAGACCTTGGACAAATGCAAATTGCCTATGTTTCCAGGCATTATCATCGAATAACACTTCAAAGAGAATAACTTCATTTATGAAGATTAGCCACCAGTGATGAGGACTATGAGGTGTCCCAAGAAAGCAAAGGTTTACTGGGGGGAAAGAATAAAATATTTGTTTTTTTGTTTGTTTGTTTTTTTTAATTTTTATTGAATCATAGCTGTGTACATTAGTTCAATCATGGGGTACAGTGTGCGGGCTTCACATGCAATCTGAGATATTTTTATCAACCTGATTGACATAACATTCATGAGATTTTCTCTTTTACTATGTGAAAACATTTTTGATCGTATTTAGAAGTTTTCTCCTGACCCTTCAAATATGTACCACAAATGTGATCTCACCCTTTGTCCTATCTCCTCCCACCCTCTCCCTCCCCTTCCTTCCCTCTCCTCTTTCCCCGTCTTCCTGTGCAATAAATGGGTTGTAGCCTTCACTTGAATGATACAGAATTTGCCTCATATTAGGGGTGTATACATTGGATACTTTTTCTTCCATTCTAGAGAAGATGAAATATTTGGGAGTCTACCTAACAAAGGAAGTGAAAGATCTCTATAAAGAGAACTATGAAACTCTAAGAAAAGAAATCGCTGAAAATGTTAACAAATGGAAAAACATACCATGCTCATGGTTGGGAAGAATCA
>CAUYON010004051.1:0-21258 GCA_963573935.1 Arctocebus calabarensis
AGAAGGAATAAGAATAGTATCAATTTTCTAGAGTTGTTGTATTAAATGAGTTGTTGGCCAGGCGTGGTGGCACACACCTTTAATCCTAACACTCTGGGAGGCTGAGGCACGTGTATTGCCTGAGCTCACAAGTTCAAGACAAGCCTGAGCAAGAGCCAGACCCTGTCTCTAAAACAAAATTAGCCAAACATTGCAGTGGACACCTGTATTCCCAGCTACTTGGGAGGTTGAGGCAAGAGGATCACTTAAGACCAAGAGTTTAAGTCTGCTGTGAGCTATGATGCCACTGCACTCTACCCAGGGTGACAAAGTGAGACACTGTCTAAATAAATAAATAAATATGAAAAAATTTCAAAAATGAGTTAATCCACGCTTAAAATTGAAGCAGCTTTAAAAATACACTACTGGGATCTGTTCAAGGTAAAAAGCTTCTGCACAGCCAAGAACACAGTTAGTAAAGCAAGCAGACAGCTCTCAGAATGGGAGGAAATATTTGCAGGTTATGGCTGTCCTCCACTTTAAACACCAACAGCTACATTATTTCTCTATCCTTTTATTTGAATGCCATGCAATATGTCTAATGTGTGAGGAACTCATTCTGGAAATGTAGTATTAGCCTCATTCTCTGAGAACATGTTGGATGGGATTATGACTACTTCTGAATATTTGCCTTCTGAACACTCAGCTGTATACATGTATCACCTCCTATGAAATCCAGATCCACTGTTTCCCTGCATTGCAGAAGTCACCAGACATTCCCTTTCTATGAAAATCAGAATTCTCTTCATTTGCACATCTGACCATTTTGCCAACATGTTTTCACCTTTGTCTGACTTAATCAAATAAAATTTAAAGCTCTAGGATATTCATTTTTACAGACATGTGTGCATCCCAGAAAAGTTGACAAAAAACACATTTCTATAAAGAGAATCCTAATTCTCTAATTTTCTATTCACTTCCATTGTAAAGTTGAAGGCATGTTCCCATGGAAACTGTCCCTAAAATATGCTGAATCAAAAGCTTCTGGTGAAGAAGGGTCAACTATGCCATGCTGACAAGGACTGGGCAAGACTGGGCAATATGTAAATTGATTTACATGAAAATAAACTGTTATTTAAATAGAAGATGCCACTACTAGTAGCAATAGGACAAGCATCCACTCACTCCTGGTTTCATAGCCATGCCTGCCTACTTTCAGCTTCAGTAAAGTATTAGAAACCTCCCTACCTTATATCTTTGCAAATTGTACTCCACATCCCTGCAAATTTATTATTGGCACTCTTATAACATTTTGCTTTTTTAAAAAAATCTCTGTAGCACTTAACATCATATAGTATATCAATTATTTTACATATTTGTTGTTCATTTTCTGCTCCTCCCCCATTGAAATGTAAGCAACATGAGAAGTTGGATTTGGTTCTTTCACTATTGTATCCTTATCAACACTGGCCTGATAAATGATAGATGCTCAATACATATTCGCTGGATGAATGAATGAATGTTGTTTGCTCTGCCTGTATAGCTTATCTCTCTACTTCAACTGCCTTCACCTGGTTAACCCCTTCACAATCTGAAATATGCAGCTGAAATAACCGTTTTTCAAGGAAGCTTTCCTGCTACCTTAGCCTTAGTTGGCTGCTCCTATCATATCTTGTCATAGCGGCCTAAATATTTCCTATAGAGCACAACTAAATAATCAATCACATAATTTCTTGTTTGTAGTCTGCTGCCTTCAAAATGGAAACTCCTTGAGGTCAGAAATTGCATTGTATTCATCTCTCAATGCCTAAAATAGGACCTAACACATGATAGGTGCTTAGTTATTGAAGTATGAACTATTGAATAAAGATTACATTAGTTATGGGATGGAGCGGGGGGTTCTCATCTTAAGCACATTCTGTTTGGCATAGTATTCAAACACAGTATTCTAGAGGACTGATAGGGAGGCCTCTTAATATATATATATATATATTATATATATTGATGGGAGATTGATAAGTCTTCTGGAAAATAATTTAGTAAGAAAAGAGTAGAGACCCACAAAGTTAGATCAACAACAGTGAAAAGTGTAAGAGAGAAAGGTAAAACTCAATAGGGCACTGGTTGCCCTGTCTTCTTGTTCTTTGGCCCAGATCTTCCGACACGCAAACCTGAGTTCTAAAGGGAGTACGACAGGAGGAAAAACAATGAGAGCTCTTTCACCAAAACCAGAGTAGATATAAGAAACATGAGGCATCCTTGCTCTGGGAGCTTTCTTGTTAGATATGGCCTAAAAGTTAAGATACCGCCTAGCTCAGAAGATCTATGATGCAAACAAAAAGGCTCTTAGCTCTTGTGGCAGCACTATTTTTGGTGTACATTGGTGTGGTGGAAGTGGCTGCATTAGAATATCATTCTAATCCTTGTCCTATAGTTTATTTTGTAGAGTAGAACTTTGCCAACTCTAATATATCTTCTCTCCTTCCATATTCACCAGAACCACATAGCCTCAGCATCCCCAGTTACTCAGCAATTTTTGGCAACACTCACACCTCTCTTCCTCTCCTTCTCTCATTCTCTTTCCTTAATTTCAAATGGTTACTTTTTTTAGTTAAAAATAAAAGATTTAGGCTCAGTGCCTGTAGCTCAGCAGCTAGAGCACCAGCCACATACACTGAGGCCAGTGGGCTCGAACCCAGCCTGGATCTGCCAAACAACAATGGCAACTACAACAAAAAAATTAGCCAGGTGTTGTGGTGTTTGCCTATATTCCCAGCTACCTGGGAGGCTGAGGCAAGAGAATTTCTTAAGCCCAAGAATTTGAGGTTGCTGTGAGCTGTGATGTCACAGCACTCTACATTTCATTTATCCATTCATCATTTGATGGACATTTGGGTTGTTTGCTCCTTGGGAATACTGTAAATTAATGCTGCTTTGAACATTAGTGTAGACATTTTTGTTTTCAGTTCTCTTGTGTATATACCTGGGACTAGAATGAAGGGGCACGGTCCCCTGCACCTTTGGGGTGAGTCAGTCTCATTTGTGCTCCTTGAGGTACGAGACCCTGAGAAGGGGCATTTCCAGTACTTGGGCTAGATGTGAGTTTTAGGGGCATTCTCCCCCATTTTGCAGAAGCGGCTTAGCTGAAAAAATGCAAGCAGCAAAGCCCAATGAAAAGGAATGTCCCAGAGGGCTCTCACCAAGTTGAAACTGGAGAAGGATTCACTTACCTTGGGCAGTGGGCCGCTGTACCTTGCCTCAATTTACACAATAACTTTAAGTAAATCATATAAGGAAGTGGGCAAACAGAACAGATGGCCTGACACCCCTGTGGCTAAGCCCCAAGCAGAACGTTCTTAATTTAGAGAAATGTGTACGTGTTCTTTGACATTTGTGCTGAGGAAGAATTTTTACAGTTTCTATTGCTTCCTTTGTTCTTTACTTTTGGCTATTTTAATGTGATGATTTTTAGTATAAAAGGAATTGAATAAAGATGGGTAGCTGATGAATGCCTAAGAGAGCATTAGCCATTCCCTTTCAAACAATTCATTCCGTCTGTGGTAATTCCTCTGTCTCATCAATGGGGGGAGGGGCTAGAAGACAGCAACACTGGAATTTCTGGATCATAGGGAAGCTTTATGTTTTACCTTTGGATTAACTGTCAGACTGTTTTTCAAAGAAGCTGTATCATTTCACATTCTCACCCCTAATGTATGAGGCTTCCAGTTTCTCCACATCCTTACCAACACTTATTATCTGTCTTTTTAATTATAGCCATCCTATAATGGCTATGACTATAGCCATATAGTGTATGTGAAATGATACATCATTGTGGTTTTTATTTGTATTTCTACAATGGCTAATTATTTTGTACATCTCTTTATGTGCTTATTGGCCATTTGTATATATACTTTGGAAAAGTGCTAATTCATATCCTTTTTTCCATTTTAAAATAGATTATATATCTTTCTAGTTTGTTTAAGTTCCATTTGTATATTTTGGGGTTTATTCCATTTGCTTTTGGGGTCTTAATAATAAATTCTTTGCTTAGGCCAAAGTCCAGAAAAGTTTTCTTCTAGGACCTTTATAGTTTCAGGTCATACATTTAAGTCTTTGATCCATCTTATGTCAATTTTTGTATATAGTGAGAGAGAGCAATCTCGTTTTATTCTTCTGCATATGGCTATCCAGTTTTCCCAGCACTATGCATTGAATAGTATGTCCTTTCTCCAGTGTATGTTTTTCTATGCTTTGTCAGAGATCATTTGATGTAGGTAAGTGGTTTTATTTTGGGGTTCTCTATTACTTCACATTGATCTATATGTTCATTTTATGACAGTACCATGCTGTTTCAGTTACTATAGCCTTGCCTTGTAATATAATTTGAAGCAAGGCAATGTGACACCTCTAGTTTTTTTCCTTTTGCTTAGGATTCCTTTGGTTAATCTAGCACTTTTTTTTTTTTTGAAGTTTTTGGCTGGGGCTAGGTTTGAACCTGCCACCTCCGGCATATGGGCTGGCACCTTACTCCTCTGAGCCACAGGTGCCACCCAATCCAGCTCTTTTTTGGTTCCATATGATTTTACAATGTTTTTTAGACAGGATTTCTCTCTGTTACCTAGGTTAAAATGCACTGGCATCATCATAGCTCACTATACCCTCAAGCTCCTGGGGTCAAGCAATTCTCCTGCCTCAGCCTCCTGACTAGCTGGGACTACAAGGTTTTACCACCACTTCCAGCTAATTTTTCTTTTTTTCCTTTTTTTTTTTTTTTTTTTTTTTTTGAGACAGAGTCTCAAGCTGTTGCCCTGGGTACGGTGCAATGGCGTCATAGCTCACAGCAACCTCAAACTCCTGGGTTTAAGCGATTCTCTTGCCTCAGCCTCTCAAGTAGCTGGGACTATAGGTACCCGTCACCACACCCAGCTATTTTTCGGTTATAGTTGTCATTGTTGTTTGGCAAGCCCAGGCTGGATTCAAACCATCCAGCTCTGGTGTATGTGGCTGGCACCCTAGCCGCTGAGCTACAGGTGCTGAGCCCCAACTAATTTTTCTATATTTTTGTAGAGATGGGGTTTCACTCTTGCTCAGGCTAGTCTCAGCTTCCTGTCCTCAAGCAATCCTCCTAACTTGGCCTTCTAAAGTGCTAGAATTACATGCATGAGCCACTATGCCCAGTCGTGTTTTTTCTTTTTTAATTCTGTGAAAAAAGAAATTAGTATTCTGATAGGAATTGCATTGACTCTTTGGATGTCTTTGGGTACTATAGTCATTTTAACAATATTGATTTTTCTTATCCATGAACATGGAATGGTTGTTCATTTGTTTATGTCATCTACCATTTCCTCTATCAGTGATTAATAGTTCTTCTTGTAGAGAGAGATCTTTCACCTCCTTGGTTGAACATATTCCTAGGTATTTTACTTGTTTAATTACTTTTGTAGCTATTGCAAATGGGATTGTATTTTTGATTTAGTTCTCACCTTGGTAATCATTTGTGTATAGAAATACTATTGATTTTGGTACGTAGATTTTGTAATCTGACACTTTGCTGAATTCATTTATCAAATCTAGGAATCTTTTGGAGGAGTCCATTGGGTTTTCTAGGTATGAGATTACATCATCAGCAAAGATAATTTGACTTCCCCTTTTCTAATCTGAATGCCTTTTATTTCTTTCTCTTGCCTGATTGCTCTGGTTAGATCTATAATCAATTTCGACTTAATGAATGTTTTTCTATGCTATGAGGTAGGTATCTAACATAATTCTTTTGCATGTGGATATCCGTTGTCCCAGTACTGTGTATCAAGAACCCTATTCTTTCCTCCATTGTATTGTCTTGCTACCATTGTTGAAAAGTAAATGTGAACATAAATGTCTGAGTTTTTCTGGACTATCAATTGTATTCCACCGATTTATATTTCTATCCTTAAGCCAGTATCATAATTCCTTGATTATGAACCTTTGCAGTAAGTTTTGAAATGAGGAAGTGTGGATCTTCTGACATTTTTCTTTTTCAATATTGTTTTCAATATCCTTGGTTTATCAAATTTCCATATGAATTTTAGGATCAGTTTATTAATTTATGTAAAGAATTCAGCTGGGATTTTGATAGGGACTTACAGACCAATTTGAGAAGTATTGCCATTGTAACAATATTAAATCTCCCAAGTCATGAACATGGAATAGATTTTTATTTATTTAGGTCTTTTTTCATTTAAAAAAAAATTGAGATTGACATGAGGGTACAGATTGTTTGCATTTGTTAAGTAAAGTCCAAGTTGTAGTTGTGTCCTTCACCCAAGAGGTGTGACATATATCCTTACATTGTGCCTATTAGGTAAGAGCACATCAGTCCTCCTCTTTCTTCCTCTTCTTTACCTCCTTCTCCCTCCCCCCACTTGAGTATAATTGTGTTTTTCTCTTGTGTGGGTATGTATGTATTCGTTCATCTACTGGTTTCATACTAGTATTTAGTGCATTGGATACTTGCTTTTCCATTCTTGTGATACTTAACTAAGTAAAATGTTCCCCAATTCTATCCAGGCTAATACAAAAGATGTAAAGTCTCCACAATTCTTTATGGCTGAATAGTATTCTGTGGTATACACAAACCACAGCTTGTTAATTCATTCATGGGTTGATGGGCACTTGGGTTGATTCTAAATTGTGGCAATTATGAATTGAGCTGTGATAAATATTCTGGTGCATATGTCCTTATGGTAAAATTTATTTTTTCTTCTGGGTAGAAACCTAGCAATAGGATTGCAGAATTAAATGGAAGGTCTATTTTGAGATCTTTGAGGATTCTCCAAAGTTATTTCTAAAGAGGCTATATTAGTTTGCAATCCCACCCACCAACTGTGTAAAAGTGTTCCCTTCTTGCCACATCTGCATTTGCAGCTGTGGAACTTTGTGATGTGGGCTATTCTCACTAGGGTTAAGTGATATCTCAAGGTGGATTTTATTTACATTTCTCTGATGATGAACATTCTTTCATGTGTTTTTTTTGTCATTTGTCTGTCTTCTTCAGAGAAAGTTCAGTTCATGTCTCTTGCCAAGTAATAAATGGAATTGTTTGCTCTTTTTTGTTGATTCATTTTTATTCTATGCAGATTCTAGATAAGAATGCTTTGTCAGATTCATAACAAATACCTTTTACCATTCTGAAGGTTGTCTGTTTGCTTTAATTATTGTGTCCTTAGCTGTGCAGAATCTTTTTTAACTTAATTAAGTCCCATTTATTTATTTTTGTTGTTGCAATTGCCAATGAAGTCTTCTTCATAAAATCTTTAACCAGGCCAATATCATCAAGAGTTTTTCATATACTTTCTTCTAGGATTTTTCTTGTTTTATGTCTTAGATTTAAATATTTTATCCATTGTGAGTCAATTTTTGTAAGTGGTGAGAGATGTGGGTCCAGGTTTAGTCTTTTACATGTGGTTATCCAGTGTTCCCAGGATAATTTATTGAATACCAGTTCTTTTCCCTAGTGTATGCTTTTGGTTGGTTCATCAAAGATCAGATTGTCATAAGAGGCTGGTTTCATCCTCAAGCCTTATATTCTGTTTGATATGTCTATGTCTCTATTTTTGTGCCAATACCATGCTGTGTTAATCATTGTGGATTTGTGGTATAATCTGAAGTCTGGCAGAGTTTTGCCTCTGGATTTGTTTTGTTTTGTTTTTGTTTTTTTTGAGACAGAGCCTCAAGCTGTCATCCTGGATAGAGAGCCCTGACATCACAGCTCACAGCAACCTCCAACTTCTGGGCACAAGCGAGTCTCCTGCCACTGCCTCCTAAGCAGCTGGGACTACAGGCAACCGCCACAATGCCCGGCCATTTTTTGGTTGCAGCCTTCATTGTTGTTTGGTGGGCCTGGGCTGTATTAGAACCACCCAGCTCAGGTGTACGTGGCTGGCGCCTTAGTCGCTTGAGCCACAGGCGCTGAGCCTCTGGATTTGTTTTTATTGCTAAAAATTGCCTTGGCAGTGCAGGTTTTTTTCTGGTTTGATGAATAATTATTTTTTCAAGTTATTCAAAGTGTGATGTTGATATTTTAATGGAGATTGTATTAAGTGTGTATACTTCTATGTGTAATATAAACCTTTGGATAATGTTGATTCTTTTCAGCCAAGAGCATGGTATGTTCTTCCATTTGTTAATGTCTCCCGCTATTTCTTTTCTTAGGGTTTCATAATTCTCTCTGTAGAGAGCCTTCAACTCCTTTGTTAATAGTATTCTCAGGTATTTTATTTTCTTTGAAGCTACTGTGAAGGGTATTGTGCCCTTGATCTACTTCTTGGCTTGATTGTTATTCATGTATACAAGATAGTAGCCTTTGTTGCTTTGTGGACATTGATTTTATACCCAGCAGTCTTTCATTTTTATAACAATGTTTTGTAGTTTTCAGAATGTAAGTTTTATACTTCATTTTTCAAATTTGTTCCTAAGTATTTTATTATTTTCGATACTATTATGAGTGGAATTTTTTTCTTAATTCCACTTTTGGAATGTTCATTGCTAGCATATAAAAATACCAGTTGATTTTGTTTGTTGATATCATATCTTACAAATTTTTTGAATTTGTTTATTATCTCTAGTAGTTTGTGTGTGTTTATTCTTTAGGGTTTCTGTGATGAGAGATCATATCATCTTTGAATAGAGAGAGTTACTTCTTTCTTTCCAATTCGGATCCTTTTTATTTCTTTTTCTTGCTTAATTGCTGTGGTTAGAACATCCACTCAATAGAAGTGATGAAAATGGGCATGTTTTTCTTATTGCTAATCTTAGGGGGGAAAGTTTAAGACTTTCACTTTTTCATATGTGGACTTTATCATTATTGAAAGAGTCCCCTCCTATTCCTAGTTTCTTTAGTGTTTTTATCCTTAAAGGGTATTGAGGATACCCTTTTTGTCAAATGCTTTTTCTGTATCAATTGAGATGAAGTAAAAAATCTAAGAAACATAAGAAAATAAACATAATTTTTTAAAAGAAAGAAAAATGAGACACTACTTACTATAAAAGCTAATGTAACAACTTGGCAGACACATTCTTGAAGATCTCTTTCCTTTCAGACTTTATATTACTCACACAGAAAGGAAAATTTTATAAAGCAAAAGTAAAAGAAAATACAATTAGTGTGGCGGATATTAAGTGACATAATGACCTTGGTATTTTGGCTATTACAAGTAGAATTCTGTTCTTCCAAAAAGAAGATAAAATCTACATAACACAAATTTCTTTGGTGAAATTCTTTTGGTGAAATTGTAAAGCAATGGCTTATGAAGCTGAAATTTCTGTGTGTGAAAATTTTATCTTGGCATGACCTTAAGTTAGAAAGATAATGATCTTTGCATTACAAAACCTATTTACTAACTCAGAGTTAAACTCTAGGAGAAAGGGGGGGATAATCAATTTTTGAGGGAATTTCAGAAAGGTCTCTGCATAATTCTCAGTAGTTTCTGAGCATTTTATGGGTAAGGTTTCTTACTCATCTTGGTACCCCCTAGCATGTAATATAGGGCCTACCCTAGAAAGTAGGTGCTTATGCAATAAGCACCCAGGAACAACATGTGTGCATTGAATGCATCCTGAAACTCACATGGAATAAAAATGATAGTTTCTAGTTACCTAGAGTAAAACATCTTAGAAAACATTTTTCAGCATATTGACAGGTTTCTGAGGTTTACAAAGTACTTTCATACTGGAGCATGTTAATATGCCTTCCTCAGAGAGAATTTTCAACATTTAATCCTAGCCAAAGATGAAAGAATCTGACATAAATGCCCTCAAGCATTTTGCCATAACCTTATTTAGAATATATATATCTGAACTAATAAATATGACAACATGCCCTATCGACCTAGCTATCCTTCAGGCACTTCGAACTGAACTTGCTTCCTTCCATAAAGTTCCACCCTGTCCCCTGGATATCTCAGAGTTACACTTGCCTCTCTCATCCCCCATCCAAGGTTATTCTATCTCATAAATCTTTTTGGAATATACCCCTTTCTTTTTTTTTTTTTTTTTTGTTCTTACTGATACTTCTCTAAGTCAAATTCTCATTCTGGACAATTTTAGAGCCACAGCAATTTCTCTATCTTTAGTCTTGTTGACTCTATGTAATCTTTCATGTCATACCTATGTGATCTTTAAAAAAAATACAAAACTTATTATTTACTTGCTTAAAAACCATTAATGGAATCTCAATACCTATAGGAAAGGAATCCTCTGATCCATTCTTTCAGCCTCATCTCCTATCACTTAAATCCTACTATGAACTCTCCAATAATACTAACCTTTTATAAACTTCCTTAATATGCCATGTTGCTCAGTCATACTTTTATGCATTTGCACATTTTATTCTCTTTGCTTAGAAAGTCCTTCCCACTCTTTATGCCTGGCTAACTTCTATTTACTCATCAGTCCAACTCACAAATCAATTTCTTTGTGAAGACTTCCCTGACTTCATAAGGCAGAAGTAGTCAATTTGTCGTCTATGTTGTGTACATTACATTATTATTTTTCTTTTACATCTCCAGATTCCGGAATAAACTGAAGGTTAGGTATTTGGTCCGGGTTGGAATAATCTTTACATCCCTATCCCCTCATACAACACTTGCTTGCTAGCAAGCAGGCATTCAGAAAATATTTATCAGTGATCAATCTTTCAACAATACAGCCTTGCTATAAAAGTTTTCAGAAAAGTCACATTGGGAAATGAATAGAAACTTCATGAATATCTGGATTCAGGTGCCCACAGGGATGGATCTTGGTTTTAATACCAGAACACTTCTTATACAGATAGAGAAGAAATATTTTCTCCCATTAAACAAATTCATTTTTAATTGAGGAAAATTTTGAAAAATATGAAAAGGAATATTACTTTTTCTCCTTAAGTGTACAAATAGAAAGCTGAAGATAAAAATTGAATTCTTTACATAAAATATTTGTTGGATAAAAAGAGACTTGATTTTCATTTAAAATTGTAATTACTACACAATATACTTATCACTAAGTAAACAATTTGAAAGTTAATATTTATGTCTTATTCAATAATTATATATGTTTTATGAAATAAAAGATTCTGGAATAAGTTGGTTTTGTTAACATGAAACACACTAAATATCTTTTAAAAATATAGTCTGGCAAAAAAATAATTAAACAATATTCATGATTAATCTGCTACATCATAGTTGACTTGCCTCCCAGTGAACTTGAAAATATTTACTTTAATTAGCTTTGGCAAAAAAAAATTATTTATTTATTTACTTATATTTCTAAAAGATTTATCACTTACTTTATGTACATACAAAATTAAACAGAAAATAGTAAAACATGAGTCACTGCTTTGAAGTATATTAGTGCGTACTTTCTAAGTGAAACTTTCATCTATTGCTGAGATGAAGAAATTGCATTAAGACTATAGCAAATAAGAAGAAAGCACTTTTCCAAGAAAAAATGTCAAGGATGTTGCAGTTAATAATCTGTTGGGGTTATTTTTTCAGTTTTTGGCCAGGGCTGGGTTTGAACCCGCCACCTCTGGCATATGGGGTTGGTGCCCTACTCCTTTGAGCCACAGGTGCCGCCCAAGAATCTGATTCATGAGTAAGATAGAGAGTTGGTATCAATGACCTCTAATTACCTTTTCCATGCCAACATTTTCTGGTACTATGAAATCAAGTCTTCCTAACCTATGATTTAAACATATGTACTTTAAATAAAATCTGCCTTACCACAATGCACACTTGTTAATCAAATCATATTACCAATTTCTTTCTTTCTTTCTTTCTTTTTTTTTTTTGGAGATAGATTCTCAAGCTGGAGCCCTAAGTAGAGTGTTGTGGCATCATTGCTCACAGCAACCTCCAATTCTTGGGCTCAAGCAATCCTCTTGGCTCAGTTGTTTTTTTGTTTGTTTGTTTTTTTTAGTAGAGGTGGAGTCTCACTTTTGCTAAGGCTGGTCTTGAACTCATGAGCTCAAGCTATCCACCTGCCCCGGCCTCCCAGAGTGCTAGGGTTACAAGCATGAGCCATCACACTCAGCCTACCAATGTCTTTCACTACAAAACCAGAGATACATTCCATAATGGGAATCATTGGGACCAAATGACAAATTTAAAAGCATATGCTCAAGGATTCAGGAGCTCTTTTAAAATGACAGAGTTAAAGGAGGAAAAACAGGTCATTTTCTGATAAAGTGTTAATAACTACTCTCAATGCAAATCAAAAAGTACAGAGTACACTGTGTTGGAAAAATGAGCATCAGATCAGAAACTATGTGCCTCTAGTAAATATTCTTTTTAAACCAAAAACTATGGGTCTTTTTACAATTTTTAATCAAAGATTTTTGAGCTTTTATAATTTAAAGTCACAATGTCTTTCATTATAATCAGGGCAAAATTTTCCTTAAAGATAATTCCTTATTTCGTGATTTCTTTTAGGACCAATTTTATTTTTATTTATTTTTTATTTTTTAATTAGGGAGGCATGAGAGAACAGCAAGTCATTCCAATTTCAGCTCAAAGGCTGGGAGAAAAATTTGGTAACTGGCTTTCCAGACACTCCCTGTATAGTTATGGATTTGGTGGATAAAAGACCAAGGCTAGAGAGAAGTATAGAAAAGGTTGCTCCAGTGTCCAAAAGAAGTTTTTTCTGCTCCCTTGAAATTTAATGTTGCAGATGTGACTTATGTTTGTGGACAGCCCTGTTCTACATTGTCAGTGGCCACTGGAGAGCAAATCCTGAGAGTCACAGTGCTGTTCACATCTGTGTGAGTCCCAGATGCAGAGAAAGGCAAGTGTGGGTGAGATGCCCTCTTTGTGGGGCATGGCAGTCAGTGAGGCTGGGGCCGGGGTGCAGTGTCCATAGCACTGTTCTACATCATCAATTGCCACTGGAATGCCTTCTGGTCCCAGGGCAGTGATGGCGGGAACACTTCCCCCTCTTTGCTGTCAGGCGCCCTGTGCCTATTCATAGGAATGCAGCCAGGAGCATCCAGTTGGAGGGAAAGGGAATGCCAAGACTTGCTAACTTCATCCCTTCTCCTCAACACCGTCCACTCGGTGGTATGTGCCATAAACACAAGCCTGAGATACAGAATCATTTCCTTTTCAGAAGTCTGCAGGTAAAAATTGGTGGGTATAAGGACAATTTGGGACTAATTTCTTCCCCTATATGGTTTTGAGCAAATAAATGACTCACAATATGCCCTGGCCAGTCCATGTATCCTCTTGGGGAATCTGCTTCCTCTTTAATAAAATGGGATGAGTAATCCTGGCCTCACCTTCATTTTACAAGCTTGTAACAAGGATGAATCAAGTAATGGCTGCAGAATCCTTTGAGGTCCTTGGAGATATAGTTGCTATATAAATGCAAAGTATGATGTCCATTTCTATTACATTGTGTTTTGCAAATAAATGTATAAGCCTACAGCACATCCATGTCAGTGCCTGTCTGGCCAGCTATTTGCTGTGTGCATTTTTAAAGTGAAATAATCATCTTCATGTACTTATTTCTTGAAAGAATAACTCCAAATCTGTAACATGTGAGGATATTACTATTTTTTTCTTTGTGGAAGCCCAGTGCACACATCTGTTTTGCCTCATTTCAGCTACTGGGAATTCTGACAGATTAGTTGTTGGTGATGTGGGCAGGGGGGGGTATTTTTCAGTAGCATCAGAGACCTAGATGTGGACCAATGAAGGTTTCATGTTCATTGTCATTCTCCTTCTCTTTTTCCTGCCCCTCTTAATTGAGCAGTTCAGAAGAGAGGCCCTGTTGTTCATTTGAAAGATGGCCTGCTTATGCCTTCCTAAAAACTTTAGCCAGGTGATTCAGAAGATTAAAGGACAGATTATGGAATATACTTTGAATCATTATATGAGAGAGGCCATTAGATGTTGGTCATCTCAGTGAAATCGACTCTGCTGAGACCCTAATAATCAAGCCTAAACGTGCATAAGGTGGTCATTTCCTAGTCATTGTTCTGAAGCTTCAGAGCTGATGCTTAGATGAATCACAACTCTCAGGACTGAGTTTTCTTCTTTTTTCTTTAATAAAAATACACAGAAATTTGGCCATGGGGAAAAAGTGAGTAGTATCGATCCTGAATCCAAGGGAAAGCAGTTCTGTGTTTAAGGAGTCTCTCATGCCTTTTACTCAAATGTAGACAGTTGGGGTCCTCTGGGCTTGTGTCCCCTGGGGTCCCTCATATTCAAGGCACATTGACCCTTCTCTGAAAAGCTTGGTGAGACTTGATTCATGTTCACAAAATCCTCAGGAGATGAAGAGTTGGGGCTTCTGGACCGTCTACCCTTATAGAAACCAAAAAGGAAATTCTAAAATAGTGTTCTTCTGAAAGGTTCGGACCCCCAGGGTTCTGTTACCCAAACCACCGTGTGATAATTTTGACTAAATGTTGACATGCCTAGGGCAAACCTCTGGCTGTTCAAAATTCAAAGTCTCTTTTATTGAGGTCTCTTCCCTGCTTCCCTGTTTTAAAATGAGAGTTCTTCCTGAGGCTTTCCTTCCTGGAGTGGTCTTATCCTCTCCCATTGCTTGTACTCTCATTTCTCTTTTTTCATTCAGATTTCCTTCCTAATCTCTGGACCGGTTTGTATACTTGCCTGTCCGACATCTCCCCCTGAGCACCTTCAACTCTAAATGTCTAAAATCAGACTCATGGTCTTTCCTTCACATCAGTTATTCTTCCTGCATTCTTCACTTTGTTCTATGGAAATTAGTAAACAAACTAATCCAGACACATGGGAGTGACCATCTATGACTTCTCTTTATTCCATCCAGTTATGAAATTATATTGATTTCTCTCAAATCCTCTTCTCCATCTTCTCTACTGTTCTTGGAAGAGTTGAAGCTCTTGGAACTTCTTGCTTGGACTCTAGTAATAGCTTCACAACCACTGCCCATGTTCAGATCTCATTGCCACCACATTTCCTCCCTAGTGTACCCAGTTTAAGATATTTTTCAGATCAACCATATCATCTGATCATGAACTTTAATGTCCCCACCATGTCTTTTAGGTAAATTAAATAGTTTCCTCAATTTCCTACCTTTGTTTCCTAATTTGTAACTTGATTATGAATCCCTGAGGGCAAGAGCCCTATGTTATGCCATCTGCATGACTCAGGTTTCTGCATAGAGTGAGCTCTTAGTAAATGCCTGCAAAGGTCAGTATGCTAATGACCCTGATGCTAATTCAAAGGATTAGCATAAAATAATCTGCAAAAGCTTCTCAGCCACTGTCCATGGTGCTGGTTCCCTGGTGTTTTCACCCTGACTTTGGCCTCTATGTCAGTCAGAAGCAGAGTTCTACTTGATGTGTATGTGGACTATCCAGCTCTGCATAGTGGGCATCTTATATTATCCAGCCTTTCCCTACTCCCCAAATCCTATGGAGCTTTCTTGCAAAAGAAGTCGTGCATTCTAGAAGATCAATGGTGGAGCCTTGTTTTCAAGAGCAGGTTTTGCTTTTAACTAGCTGTGGGCCTTGGGATTCTCATTTCTTGAGCTATATTCCCTCTGAAATTCTGGCATTTGGAATGTGGATCACCAGCTTCAGGGAGAGCCAGGTGGAGAATTCCCTGGGAAAATGGCCCAGAGCACATGCTACTGAACAGATCATCCTCTCAACAAGAGAAAACTCACATTGCCTTTTTTAGGCCAAATTTCCACTCCATTTTCTGCTCTGTAAACTGAGCCAGAGAGTGAGAACATCATGTCACAGACATAAGGGATGACAAAGATAACAGCCCCAGCATTTACTTCCCTTCATTTTGCCACTCAGTCGTTTATTCCCAGGTAACAACCTGGCTTCATCCTGTTTTGGAAGTCCTCTTCAGAAGGTCTCCAGGGCTTCCAGCCATTCATTCTCACTCCCCTGGACAGTTAAGAAACTATATAGTTATACTCGTTTTATAATAACATCATCCCACTTACTATGCTAGGTGATAATTGTTTTTCTAAAGTCTACTTTGATGCTAATATAGACATTCCAGCTTTCTTTTCACTAGTACTTGCATGATATATCTTTAAATTTTCACCTATATGTATGATTATTTTTAAAATGGGTTTCTTCTTTTTTTTTTTTTTTGGCCGGGGGTGGGGTTGAACTCACCACCTCTGGCATATGGGGCTGGCGTCCTACTCACTGAGCCACAGGCACCGCCCTTAAAATGGGTTTCTTGTAGAAAGTATGTAGTTTGGTCTCATTTTCTTATTTCCAATCTGATAATTTGTGTGTTCAGACCATTTGTTTTAATGTATTGAGATGGTTTGGTTTAGGTACATCATTTTATTATTTGCTTTTATTCATTCCCTTTCATTTTTGTTAATGTTTTCTTTACCCTACTTTTTAATGAATTATTTTAATATTAATTTTAGTATTTCATTCGGATTTAATTACTGACTTTTTTTTTTTTTTTTTTGAGGTAGAGTCTCACTAGAGTATAGTGGTGTCATCATAGTTCACTGCAACCCTGAATTCCTGGCCTAGAGAGATTGTCCTGCTTCAGACTTCTGAGTAACTGGTAGTACAGGTGCACATGATCATGGGTGGCTGATTTTTCTATTTTTTTGTAGCAATAGAATCTTGCTATTGGTCAGGCTGATCTCAAGGACTCCTCCTGCCTTGGTCTCCCAAATTTAGGATTACAGGCATGAGCCACAGCACCTGCCCTGGTTATCGACATTTTGTTTATTTCTTTTTTTTAGTGATTATTCTAGAAATTATAGCTAACTTTTACAATCATCTTAGAGTTATGATTTTACCACATTAAGCGAAATGTAGAATCCATATTTTGTAATAATTGTCATATAGGCATATTACATCTACCTATAAATGTATTACATCTGCCTATATTGAAAGCTCCACCAGACAAAATTAAAATGTAATCTCTCAACAGTTTTAAAGAACTTAAAGTGAGAAAAATAGCCCATTATATTTTCCAATTTTAGGCCATTGATGTTGTTCTTCATTCTTGAAATTCCAAGTTTCTCCCTAGTCTTATCTTCCTTCGGCCTTTTCAGGGAGGGTGAATTCCCTTACTATTCCTTTTCTTGAGAATGGCTTTATTTCACTGTAATTCCTGGAACTTTTTTTACTGGAGATAAGATTCTGTTGACAATTCTTTTGTTTCCACACTCCAAAGATGCTGTTCCACTGTCTCCTGACCTCTGTGTTTCTAAAGAGAAATCCAGTCATGTGACGTTCTTTTCCCCTCGTTGTTTTTTTCCTTTGGCTGCTTTCAAGATTACATCCTTATCATTTTTATTTTATTTTATTTATTTGTTTTTTCAGACAGAGTTTCATTATTTCACTGTCAGTAGAGTGCCATGGTGTCACAGCGTACAGCAAACTCAAACTCTTGGGCTTAAGTGATTCTCTCGCCTCCAGCCCCCCAATAGGTGGGACTACCAGTGCCCACCACAATGCCTTGTTATTTTTTTTTGTTGCAGTTGTCATTGTTGTTTACCTGGTCCAGGCAGTATTCCAACCCACCAGCTCTGGTGTATGTAGCTGGAGTCCAAACCACTGAGCAAGCTACGGGTGCTGAGCCCATCCTTATCTTTAGTGTTCAGCTATTCTGTTTGATTATAATGTTTCTAGGTAAGGCTTTCTTTTCAGTCATCCCATTTCGGATTTGCTGAATTTCCTGAATCTGTAAAGTTATGCCTTTTATCAAATTTGGGAAAATTCTGTCCATATTTCAGAAATTCTTTTGTTTTATACCAAGTTCTGTATTCTCTTCTTCTGGGACTCCAGAGGAATAAATGACAAAACTTGATCTTGTCTCATAGTTCTTGAGATCCTCTTTTAAAGAACTTTTGATCACTCCATCCTTCAGGGTGGATAATTGCTGTTGTTCTATCTTTGAGTTCACTGAATCTTTCCTCGTTATCTCCATCATTCTATTGAGCCAATCCAGTGAGTGTTTTATTTTAGATATTGTTTTTCAGAGTTCTAAAATTTTCATGGGTTTCCTTTCTATAGCTTCTGCTTCTTCTGAGATTTTTAATTTTGTTTTTCATTTCAAGCAAGAGCACCCTTGCTTCTTGGAGCATATCTATAATATCTGCTTTAAAGTCTTTGATAATTCCAATATCTGCCCTTTTGATATTGGCACCCATCGATTATCTTATCATTCTCCCTTGAGAGTAGGCCACTTTTTCAGTTCTTTGTTAAGTAATTTTAAATTGTTTATTAGACATTTTGAATACTCCTTTTTGAGCCTATGACTCCTGTTAAAATCCTCTAAAAAAGGGTGCTTTTTGTTAAATAAGGCAATCAACTCAACTTGATTCAGACAGCAAGTTTTAGCTCACTTCTATGGGAGGCGGTTTTAATGTCAGGTCATTTTAGAAAGTTTTCTCTTGCTGCCTTGAGTTTGTCTCACAGATGTGTAACTCAGGGTACGCAGATTGCACATAGGCTTAGGGTCATCCTTTCTCCAGTTTTTACTTCTCTGAGATGAACATCACTCTCTGGTTCATAGAAACCTTGTTTCCTGTACTAGAAATAATGATGCTTCCCCTTGCCTTTGGCTTCCTGCTATGCTACCATGTTGTGCCACAGGACTAAGGTCACCTTTGGGACATGGTGGTGAGAGAAAAAACAGAAAAGGATAATGTAGATTTCTCCCATGCTCTTTGATGACAGGGGCTCATCTTCTTGGTTCTTCTTGCCAGGAATGGAGGGATTCTTTTCGAGCATTAACTGCCTTTATTCTCGTAGTTCCCAAAGTGGGTTCCTTCTCAAGACATTCTTATGAGAGAAAAGAGGAGATTCTTGCTATAGTATCTGATTTATAAATCCCCATGTTTTGGGTCCTGTATTTAGAAAGATGGGATTTCTCCTGGACATTTTGTTTCTTATATGGATATTTATTTATTTATTTGTTTCATCTTTTATGGTAGTTCTCAGAAGGAAATGCCATCCAACAAACTAGTTTGCTTTCTCTAGAACTACAAGTCTAGTAATGAATCCCTTTCTGTTATCTCTTGGTTTTCATTAAAATTATCTTGTCTTGTTGTATACCTGATTATTTTTCAATGAGTGATGTAAACTGTTGGTCCAAAAGAAATATGACAACAATCACAGAAGGGGTGATGTTTTAGATGCCATTTCTCCTTCAATTGTTTCAATATAAGAAGATTCAATACAATCCCAATACAATCTTAGAAAGCTTCTTTTTAAAGAAAGTAAACATTTTCTTTAAAATAAGTGTTTTATTTTAGATATAGTTTTTCAGAGTTTTAAAATTTCCCTGTGTTTCCTTTCTATATCTTCTGCCTTTTCTGAGATTTTTAATTTTGTTTTTCATTTTAAACTTTATTTAAATTGTGAAGAAAATAAATGTAGAATTTTGATTCTAAAATTTATCTGGTCATTCAAAGAACTTAGAACAGCCAAATCAACTTCAAAATAAAGAGTAAAGTTGAAGGAATTACAGTGTCTGATTCTGAGTCTTACTATAATGCTATGATAATAGCTTTGTTCTAGGCGAAATCTAGACATAAATATCAATGGAACTGAATAGAGTGTCCAGGGAGAATCTGGCATATAGATAATCATTTGGCTTTCAATAAGGCATGGACCCTGACTTTGAATCCTATCTTCTGCCCTGAGAAACCCTGACATTGAAGCTCAAGTTGATCTGGTTGGGTAGTTTCAGGGCTTCACCTTCCCTATGGTCTCCTGGTTTTACATAATTGAGTGTTCTTTCTTAGTCCTGCCAGCTGATTGATCCACTTAAACACATTTTAAAATATTTTATCTAGATGGAGGTCTGTAGCCAGCTTTCTGCAGATGCTCCCATCTAGAAGGAGAGTTAAAGGACAGAAATTTAGTGAGAAAGCCGTTTGGAGCTGAGCCAAGAGACAAGGTCGAGGAACGCACATCAACCCTGCTGGAGCGACCTGTGACCCCAAGGATACAAATAAAAGGTACAGAGCACATCCCCAAGTGGACGGGAGTCCCCTCCCCCAAGAGAACAGCTCGCAGTATTCTCCATACCTCCATACAAACAAGTGAGCAGAGTTCAGATGTCCTCCCACTCTACCCCACGGGAGAGACCCTCTAAAAACTGGACCTCCTTCCCCTACTAGGGTGCCACGGCACTCTCCTGCCAGGCATAAAGCTGTATAAAACTGTATATATTCTCTACCTGCAAGTTGGAACTCCCGGCACTCCCCTCCACTCTCACCCTGAGGTCTGGAGGTCTATCCCCTATGGAGTCCAGATTCTTGGACACTTTCTTGAGGGGTGAGGACAGGGTATGGGCTGCTGCTGGTCTGTGCTGTTCTCCCGGCTCGGAAGCAGTGAGAGGAGAGTAAGCCGAAAAGTGGCTGGCCAAACCAGACAAGTGGATAGGCAGTCCCCTGAGGCACCAAGCCCAGCAGCTGAGAAAGCTTTGCTAAATTTCGGCCACACCTGGCCATCAGGGGATGACAGCTGAGACAAAGGGCTGAAGCTCACAGACTGAGTCAGGACTATTAGCAGCCCAGCGTCTCTTCCACAGGGCAGAAATTCTGTGAACTTGTTCTGTTCTATCAGCTTTTTCATCTACTTTACGTCAATCAGGGACAAGGCTGGAACTGAGTGAATTGCCCCATCCCCTATCTAGTACCCAGGTTGTCAGGCCTCACCTCCCCCACTGCCAACACGGACATAACTGGTGGACTGGCTGAGGAGCCATAGAGCCCTGGGTGACCTAGGCAGGTGCAAACCTCTAGAGCATCTGCTCATTGGAGGGAACTGGATCACAGCCCTGCAGGGTTACCAGAGACTGGGTGTGACAGAGGGGCAAGGCGAGAAAAGAGGCATCAACCTTCCCAGGCTAATTTACTGACTGGGTGGGGGGCTGTCCTGAGGTCACAGAACCCTGGACCAAGTTATACTAAAGCTGCCAGCAGACTTCTGCTGTCTAGTCACCAGAGACTTATCAACTCTTTGATTTGAGGTTGCTACTGGCTGGGACAATTGATTGGTCCCTCTTCAACTAGGCCAATCACCCGAGGACTTTCCAACGCTATACACTCAGTGTGTGGTAGTGGGAAGGTTTGATTTTCCTTCCCAATTGTTGTGGAATTGTTGTGGGGGGCGTGGTGACCTAACTGCTGGTTTTCCTCTACAGCTCAGAATCCAACACAGAGTAACTGATTCTCTAGGGTAAGACAGAGACCAGCTGAAAATAAGACAGAGCCACTTAACCCCACCACATCAAGAAGGCCCCTAGTTGCTCAGGCTGTAGCAAAGTA
>CAUYON010004053.1:0-24835 GCA_963573935.1 Arctocebus calabarensis
TGCAGGGGCAAAGTGAATGGATGTATCAATGAATGGACACAGTCCATTCATGGAACTGAGGCCTAGGAAATTCACATGAAATTGACCTAGGCATAGGAAATGGGGGTTCCACATTTAGTCCTAAGTGTAAAGTGAAGGAGATGTTCAAGAGAACTTTGATGCTGACAGAGCCCTGACTCCTTCTCCCCTTTGAGCTGGGGGCTGGTATTGCTGAGGAAAGATATGAAAAGTGAGAGAGAGGAAGCATAGCTCTCTGCCCACCTATCGAATCTTTGGAACCTGAATGTGACGATGCTTCAGTGTTTAATATCTACTAATAAAATTTCTAAAGAAAAAAACAGCGAATTGCTTTTAAAAAAAGTATAGAGAGTGATTACTTTTAGATTATTCAAAAAAGGAGCTAAAACAAAACTGCATAGCATTATAAAAGTGGTAGACTAATGAAAATTAATGAACGAATTTAATACACATTCATTGCATACCAAGTATATGTAGGGAATCATGCTAGCTTCTGCTTAGGATTTGGAGACGGGCAATAGCAGTGATCCTCTGGGCCCTAGAACTTTTACCGTACTAATTCTTTGGTTTCATTTAATGTTCTTCTCTATACACCACCACGGCATTAATTTGATGACAGGAGGCTTCATGGAATAGGAGGCATGTGAAATAGGGATCATTTGAAAAGGTCATAGGTAGCATGAGAGGGAACATTCCAAGGCAGAGAAACAGGGCAAGACACATTTAGGGAGACAGCTCAGTTGGATCATAGTAGCTATGCATTATGAACAGCCGTGAATTCTAGGGTGAGGACTCCAGACTTGATTTAGCCGGCAGTGGCCTAGGAAGGCTATGACACAGCCAAAGCTTACTTAGATTTAGGAAAATCAATCAAATTGCTTTGTCTATGATGATTTGAGACACATACCATATGGTGTACTCAATATGTTAGCTGAATAAATTGTAGAAAATATGCCTCCACACATTCAAAAGTGGAAAACAGGAGAATAGGGGAATGCAAAATAGTTTTCCATTCAAGTTCATGTATCAATAACATTAAGTTTCACAAATTCTTAGGACTTGTTGTGCTATATGGTATTTACACTTGCTGTGGAGACCAAAGAGAATGTGGGTGGTTTTATAAACTCCTAGAAATAAATATTCAGGATAAATAATTTTCTTGCAATTATTTTAACTATTTAAGTAATCTAGTTGATTACATATTTTGAGAAGTGGCGAGGACAGCGTTAATGAATATTATGAATGTATGAAACTGCCACTAATAGTAGTAAAATTGTAATGTCCCTCATCGACCAGTAGTGAGTGAAAAGGATATCTCCTCACAGAGATGGAAAACTTCAGCCTGGATAGGACCCAGTATTCTGGAAGGAAAAAACACTATAAACTTCATAGATTTTGTGCACTTAGGATTTTTCCCGATAATACTTTAGCAATATGTACAGAATATTGTTAAGATTTTATGTTTACTTCAGTGTTTGAGGACCTGGCTCTCAGGGCACAAAGCTGTCACTAACATCATAGATATTTGTTTCACCAAGAGCAGCAAAGACTAATGAAACTGCACATTTAGGCTTTTAGTTTCATCCAGATAAAGCAGAAAGTATGGCTAATAATTTTCTCGGAGTGTTGCAACAAATGCAGAGGACAGTCCGTACCGCAGGGGGAAACACCACCTGAAGTTGACAGATTCTCTGATAGGAAGGTCAGCATATTCCAGGGAGGAGACAATACGTACCTTACGGTCAGACACTCACTAGGTTGAAGCCCTGGTACCAAGGTAAGTTGTTAGTGACCTCATGCAGATGTGAGAGAGAGGCCTTCTTTAGTATCTACAGTTTCCACAGACATGGTAAGACAGCTGGCACACCGAGTGGGGCCTAAGATTCTATGATTGAGAAAAGTTAGCTTAATAAGAAATGGTAATAACAGTCAAGGCCATGATGCTTTATCATTGATCAAAGATTGCTATATGTCTTCTCTCAGCTGATCTTTGCAATCAAGTGAGTTAATAAATGTCATCATCATTCCCATTTTGCAGATGAGAAAACCGAAGCTTAAAAGATTAAGATATTCCTAGCAAGTGACCATGGAAAGTCCAAAGAGTATTTCCTAAGTGCAGACTCTTTGTTGTTTCTACAGCATTGTATCATCATCTTCTGATTTGAGGAAATTGTATTAGGGGACAGAAAAGACCACACATATTACTTTCGTTTGAAATGAATGACATTTTGATAAGATTTTCCTGGAATTTCAAAGAATGCCTTGTGGCTAAGATGATGGAAAAGAGATTAGAATAAAGAAATAGGGCACAGAGAAGTTGGAAGCTGACAGTAGAGCCCTTTGACCTTCTGCCATTTCTGTGAAGATGTTTTCAGCGTGTGCTTACCTCAGCAACACACACACTAAAATGGGAATGATACAGAGAAGATTATAATGGCCCCCATGCAAGGAAGACATGAAAATTTGTGAAGCATTCCATATTTACAAGAAAAAAAAGATGGTTTTCAGTCTGTGAGCTAGCACTGCTTCTTTTAAACCTCAGAAAGTACTGAGCTTTACAATGTGAAATTTCTTTGGGGCCAAGAATGGGAAGAGAGAGATGAAGTGTTACTATTACTCTATCCTGAGAAAACGATCTTGGACGCCATGTCTATTAATCGGATACATAATTGTGATGATGGAGTCCTGTGTCAACGTGGCTGTGTCATGGGGCCCAGATATGTAGTCAAATATTACCTGGATGCTTCTGTGAAGATGATTTTTACTTGAGATTAACAGATGTATTATCTGTCACTTTTGAGTAAAGCAGATTACCCTCCACAGTGTGGGTGGGCCTTATCCCATTGGTTGAAGGTCTGAATAGATCAAAGACTGACTTCCCTGAGCCAGAAGGACTTCTGTGCGCAGACTGACTATCCCAGCCCTGGCCAGGATGTCTTCCCACTGCAGGGCACACCCACAATCACTCTCTCATGCAGACACACAAATGAACTTCATGAGCATAGCTTTAGGAAGTGGGAGGAAAACAGGGACCCAGGAAGAACCCACACAGACACGGGGAGAATGTGCAAACTCCAGACTAATAGGGGCCCCACTAGGAATTGATTTTTTTTACCCCTTATAAGTGTTGTAACAAAATGATGTTGAGCAAAACAATATCATTTGAGGACCATCTGTGTACACATACATATAGACACACACATATTCTTGATGCTGTAATTGAAATCAATGAGTCTTCCTACCAAAATTAAAACTACCCTACTGATTAAGGGAACAAATAATCCTTTCCTGAAGATGCCAGAAAGAAGGCAGTCATCTCAGCTGGACTCTCAGAATCAAAGAGGGACTCAGTTTGCCTTCCGGGCACTCTAGGAGACTATTTCCATTAGCCTGAACAATATGGAGCTTCTAAGTTTTAACACATTAACTGCCACGAAGATGTATTTAACTCATGCTAGTTTTGAGCCTGGGTCTCATGAAGCAACGATAATTCACACATCCCTTGACCGACCTTGACTTAATAACACACCATAACCCCAAGGTGTGGCAGTCAATGTATTAAGAAAAGGAATATTTCATAAAACCTAAGAGCTCATTTTGATGAATTTTAGAAAATAATACCATCATCATTCAAGAAACATTAAATATTGAATCCCTCTCCACCACCCTGGACTTAGGAGAGGTTTGTGCCCATGAGAATTTCAAAGGAGGGAGGGATTAGGGAACAGCGATTTTACATGACATTTTGTTGTGACCGTGAAAAAACAAGGTTTGGTACATCATAATTCTTTTGGGAAGCACGTATTGGGTCTGGGAGTCACTCTCATATGGATTGGATTGGTGGATATAAAAAAGGTGACCAAAACCAAGGAGAGGCTACAAATTACCTGTTTCCTAAAGGGAGCCTGAGCAGCTTTCAAGCCAATACAGGCCAAGGGAGATGGGGCAAAGTGCATCCCAGGGATGGCAGGAGGGGAGGCTTTTCCCACTGCAAGCGCTTATGTTGAGTAAACAGTGACCGCACACAAATAGTGGAGCAAATGAGAGAAAAACAGATCTTTGGGAAAGATGAAAACCACGTGAACTGGGAATGACGTGGAAGAATGAAAGCCACAACTATGTGAGCAATTCCATGTAGTTTGGAATTGGATAAGGAAAAAACAAAAATAAAGCCCGACACTTCATAACTATATAGCTACAAACCAATTTTTCTGTTGTTGTGGCAAAGGCCTAGTGAAAAATTTTCTCGCTTTTATGGGTACTCGATTGAATTATTCCTGAGAAGAAGACTTGCTTTTTACAATCCTGAGTACTTCATTAAGAAATGTGCCTAGATGCCCACACGTGTGTGTGTGTGTGTGTGTGTGTGTGTGTGTTACCTACCAAAAACTCTGAGGAAATTCATTGCCTTTTGGCTAAAATGCTAATTAGAAAGGGGCTAATCGAGGTAGAGACAATTTCTTTTCACAAGGAATATGCCTGTCACAGTAAGTTCTTCTTGTAGCAGCTGTGCTGATTTCTGAGTCATTCATTCATCACCAGTGTCCTCTTCCCTGTATTTTCATTCCCAGTACCGTGCATGGTATCTAAACGCGTGTCTGATACAACCTACAAGAAGGTTCTCGGGGCCTTGAAAGGCAATCATGAAATATGACCTCTGTAAAGTGCTACTTGGATCTTTGGCAATGAGCTCCATGCTAAAAACTGCCCCCCTCTTCTTAGCCTGCAGGCACACAGCTTCCTCTACCAAGAATGCAAACCTGCTCAAGGGTGGGGGGGGAGGCAGAGACAGGCCTCTGTTGCCATGGGGCACACCCATATGAGTTCCTGAGCCAGCCTATCAGTTTGATCTTCTCACTCACCCAGCAAGAGATCCTGGATTGCACATCTGAAGACACCTCTTGGCAACTGTCAAGTCTGTTTTGTTTGCTGTCTTCTTATTTCCTGCTGATCTGTTTTCTTCTTTTTCCCTGTAGACTTTGCACGTATTGTATCACACAGCTGGGGAGAATAAATGGGATTTTTGTACTCATGTCGGGGGATCGTTAATTTGACAGAGTTGCTAACAGAATCTATCTGAGGCTTTCGCTCTGATTTTCACAGTGAGTATTGCCTTACTGTTAGGCCATCTTCTCTTCTGTATTTGAGAATGAATCTTCCTGCTAATTTCATCCCTAGAGGACTCAGTCAATGCCCCCAAAGTACTAAATTGTGCATACAGCAAATATATTTACTTTGGAAATAAAAAGAAAGAATAAATGTAGTCCCTCGAAAATTTCATATTGAACAAGATTAAAAATCTAATGACATTTAGATTTTAGATCTTTGGATATTGCATTTAAATGGAACTTATTACCATTTTAATATTTAAAGAAGTTAAAGGGAACTATGACTTCTAGAGCTCAAAATATTTTAACTACTTCTTAGTCTCCCTTATTTTACAGAAAAATAAACTGAGGTTCTAAGCAGTTTAAATGACACAGTAAGTAATGAAGCATAGCACAGACCCTTATTAGCCAGGTAAATATTTCCCAAAAATGAAGTCCAGGAACTCTCTTCTACATTACATAATTTCTAAGAGTGAAGAAATTTTGGCTCTAGCAAAATGAGATCAATCCACTCTTCTGAACCTTAAAGAATACCAATTCCATATGACTGCTTTCTCTAGTTTATTTTTTTTAAATCCTAATTAGGTAACAGTATCATAACTTCACAGTCTTAACATAGTTTTTCCAGGTTAGAAACTGCTAGAAAGGTCGTATTAGAATCCAGGATAATTAGCTAGTTGGTACCTCAGACTTTTACCTATTAAGTTAAGCAGAACAAAAACAGATTACCAGCAGTTCATACAAAGCAATAAAAAAATTGCAAAGCTAATAAATATTGGATTCTTGTTAGCCAAATTAGAATTATTCTCTCAACAACTTAACAGTCACTCAAGGAAACTGATGAATTTTTTAAATAGAGATGAAAAGAAATTATTTTCAAATGTTTTCCTCAAGGTCATGTCAATTGCTTGATTCAGCGGTTTCCAGAACATCTATTGATTATACACACAGTTATGACTGAGAAAGAAAAATGGGAATAATTTCAGTTTGCACTTAAGCTCTAAACTTTACTTTTTATTATTTATTTATTTATTTTTGCAGGTTTTGGCCAGGGCTGGGTTGAACCTGCCAGTGCCCTATTCCTTTGAGCCACAGGCACCGCTTTACATTTTATTTTTAAAATCCTTTTTCTCTGTAAGCTTCTGGCTGAGATATTACTCACTAGTGTTCTGTTTTCTATTCTTATACCTGGTAGAAATCCACCAGAGTGATCAGAGCAGCCACCAGGTAAACCTCAGGATTGCTCCTGGTTACACAGCCTTCCGCCAGAATCCAGCCATCCCGGATTTTTGTGACTATGGCAGGGTGGCCACAGGAGCATGCCACGTGGATCTTTCCAGTTGAGTGTATTGTAATTAGGGAAGTCAGCCTTCCAGACCCAGTGCTCGCAGGATCTGCTGCAGGCTTAGAGCTGAGAACATTCTTTTTCCAGGCACCCTCCAGTCTGTATCTGAGTACAAAGGGAGTGGCGGGCCAGGTCCACCCAACAAGAGACTCCTCCATGACATCTTTGTGCTCTGATTCCCCGCTGGGTCCCCGCTGGGCTGGTCAAGACTAGCCTTTTTCAGAGTTGCCCTGTAGTCAGAGCTCTTCCGAACTGATGTCCCTCCCTCTTCTTTCCCAGGTTTGGCTGCGTACTCCTGTTGCCTCTCTGCTTTATCTTTTACAAGTGTTACCCACGCTCAATAGCTGGAGTCTCTCAGATCTTTTAGCATCCACTTCCTGGGTGGAAATTGACACAATGAATTAACTCACACCTTTTAATACATCACTTTTTGTGTGCAATCTGATTACTGTAGTTGAACACCCTCTAGGCATCCTGTCTGAACTAGCAACTTTGTCCCTTCCTACCTCCACAGCTCTGGTCAGTGGTGGGGTCTGGGGGGCCATATTCCAGCCAAAGGTTCTTAGACCAGGTGTAGACACTTGGGGAAAGCTGAGATAATTGAGGAGGGGTGTCAGTCTCAAAAATTTAAACTAAGAGATATCAAAACAATGGTTATATGGTATTGAGAACTGGAGTCATAAATTCATATTTAGGCTTGAGGCCAGAATTGGCACCATGGTAACTTCAAACCCCATATAAATGTAGGGATGAAGAAACAGAAACCAATGATCTTAGGAAGGAAAGGAAGACAGTCTGCTGCAGATACGGGGATAAAAAGCAAAGACGAAGATGCCAGCATCCACGCTTTGGAAGGTAGTTTGTCAGTTTATTAAAAAGTTAAAAATAATAATATCACACATGCCAGTAATTATACACTCCTTGGTATTTGCCCAAGGAGCTGCAAAGTTATGTCTACACAAAAACTTGCACGCTGATACCCTAGGCAGCTTTATTCATAACTGCCAAAACTTGGAAGCAATCAACACGTCCTTCAGTGAGTGAGCAAAAGCCACACTGTGATACTCCGGACCACAGAATATTATTCCCCCCGCTAAAAAGAAATGAGCCATCAAGCCACGAAAAGACATGGAGGAAACCTGAACGCCTGTTACTAACTCAAAAGGCTACATCCTGTATGTCTCCAACTATATGACTTTCTGGAAAAGGTAAAACTGGGACATCAGCAAAAAGATCGGTGGCTGCGGGGCAGTGGAGTGGGGATGGAGAAAGAAAGGCTCGAATCAGCAGAGCACAGAGAATTTGCAGGGCTGTGGAAATATTCCCTGTAATACCGCAGTGGTGGACACGTGTCTTATATACTTGTCAAACCCGTGCACCAAGAGGGGAGGACCTCTAATGCAAACCATGGGCTCTAGGTCACAGTGATGTGCCAATGCGGGTTCTTTTTTTTTTTTTTTTCTTTTGTGGTTTTTGGCCAGGACTGGGTTTGAACCCATCACCTCTGGCATATGGGGCGGTTGCCCTACTCCTCTGAGCCACAGGTGCCGCCCCAATGCAGGTTTGTTTTACTGGAACAAATGTTCCACTTTGGTTGACAAATCAAGGCAGCATTAGTTGTGTGGGGTAGGGAGGTATAAGAGAAATTTCTGTACCTTCCTCTCAATTTTGCTGTGAAACAAAACTGCTTCAAAAAATAGTCGTTTAGGCTTGGCACCTGTGGCTTCAACAGGCTAAGGCACCAGCCACGTACACCTGAGCTGGAGGGTTCAAATCCAGCCCGGGCCCGCCAAACAACAATGACGGCTGCAACCAAAAATGGCCGGGCGTTGTGGCAGGAGCCTGTAGTCCCAGCTACTTGGGAGGTGGAGGCAGGAGACTCACTTGAGCCCAGGAAATGGAGGTTGCTGTGAGCTGTGATGCCACAGGACTTGACCCAGGGTGACAGACAGCTTGAAGCTCTGTCTCAAAAAAAAAAAAAATAGTCGTTTAAAAATACATAAAGCCAATGAAGACAATGGCTACTTGATGACCAAGACCATCCTCTCCTGGTCCTGGCCCCCCAGTCGGGCTGCACACCTGGCTCCTGGGTTCCATGGATCCTCCATGCTCTTACACTAAATTCCTAATAGTGAAACCAGTTTGAGCCATAACATAAGACAGTTCCCAAGACAACTGCTCTAAAACAGGTTAGAAAATTTATTCATCTCAGACTTGAGCCTAGTTCCTTTTTTGACACCATTAAAAAAAGATTTACAGTTGATATAAACTGATGTCTTTTGTTCTTATCCCATTTGCCTCCATCCTATAAAATGTCCTACAGTAACTGGGGTAAAGGGTCTTGAACAGCATAATGTTGACTCAGTTTTCTTTTTCTTTGCTTTGTATTTCTAGTCTATGCTCTTGCAAACCCATGAAAACCCAAGGCACATTGACACCTACCTTTCTACAATGTAAGTGGAGCAGGTAAACTACAAATTTCAATTGAAATCAGTAAGTGTTAACCAGGCATCTGTTAATGTGGCTGAGCAGAATATTACTGCTTATGAAAATGACAACTATAAACAAAACCCAGAGTATTGGGCTTTAATAAAACAACATCGTTCAGTGGAAAAGTCACATGTCCATGAAAGTAGAAAATAACACAAGGCAAGGTGTCATTCAAGTCCTTCAGCTATTTCAGGCACTAGTTCCAGTTAAGTGTTATTAGTTGTAATGGGCCAACACTGACTACATTTCAGATCTTTATGAATAAACCAATTATTATTTGGGTTTAAACAGCTTCCAATGTGTCAGCTCTATCAGCTTCTTGTAGGAGGACTCTTTTATTTTGCAGCTGGCAGAACCAAGGCAGGAATGGAGTCACTTAGGACACCTGATGAAGCTAGAATGTGCCAGTGAAGGCCAGTGAAGCTAGAATGTGCTCCAGTGTTTCAGAGACCTTGGTTTACTCCCAGAGTATTTAAACTCTTTGTTTTATTTTCTCAAGCAGTGTGAATCAGATAGTATCGGTATTAAAATGTTATTTATATCAAATATTTTATTCTAATTGATGCCTGAATTTATAGAAATCATTTTAATTTTTTAATTTACAAGTATTTAAAAATACATCCTTGACCAATAAAGTTTGAGTCTTTAGAATATTAAGTGTTTAGTTATGACCATGAAAAAAACTCGTTTTTCAAAACACAGCCCATAAAAATATTTTAATGATATTATTGGGGCCTATGCTTGGAAAAACTACTCTGAGGGCAAACATTATTTATTTAATCCAATTTAGCCAAGAATTTGCATCCCTTGTAAAGGATGTTTCAAATCTCTTAAATTTCACTCAGGACCCCATCTTGTCACCACCTTCCCAGCAGGTGGAATGAGACTCTGATGATATTACAGATAAAAAATCTGGAAACTGAAGCTTTCCCTGATACCTGCCCCTTTACATCTCTTTGTCTCATCTAACAGTGTGTTTCTCGATAGAGAAGAGAGGTTCTTCTCCCTGCCAGGGTTGATGCTTCTCCCCGTTTATCTCATCCTTTCTCCCCCACCTTCGGGACCAGCTGTATCAACCAACCATCTGTTCTCTTCTGATGCCTTCTGACTTGCCTTCTAAGGTAGTGTTCCACCATGAAACAAACCTTGTAAGACACTTTCCCTTACGTTTACACTCCTTTAAACATCTTGTCCCACTTTCTTTTTCTCCCTCTCACCACATTTCTTGACATAGTGGCCTCTTTTTCTCTTGAAGTCTTACCTTCCTTCACGGGTCCTTCTAGCCCCATGGTGCCTGAAAACACCCCGGACACTCCCTGCTGTTCCGAACAGTGACGCAGGGCCTCACTGCTGCTTGGAAAGCCTTGCGGCAGAGTCACCGCTGTCCTGAGAAGTGAGACCCCCACACGCAGGTCCTCAGATTGCTTTGCTGTCCTGCCGACTTCTCCAAGGGGGTCCTCGCCGTTCTCTCCAGCTCCAGCCCCCCTTCTAATTATCCCACCATCGAAAGCCCAACTAAGGACAGGGTTTCTTCACTTCCTGGAAGCCTTTGGGCTTCTCTTGCACCTGCTGAGAAGGGAAAACCTCTCCTGCCATCCTTACGGGATGGCCTCATCCCTCTGCAGCCCCTCTCTCCACCCTGCAATCAAACCAACCTCCACCATTTTCCACTCACTGCCCTGGACTTTCCAATCTCCATGTCTGGAATAACTTTCTTTGCCCCCAGGAGAGGCCAATCAGACTCTATCAGAACTTCAAAGGCCAAATCACTGATGTTTTGCTAGTTCAGAGCTTCTGTCTGAATCTCGCAGCGTTTATCCTGTCCTGGGATTACCTTCCTTCAAAGGCTGTAGGTTCTTTGAAGGAGGTAGCCAGGTAAGCTGGTGCAGGAGCATCAACACACAATCAGCTGGACTTAAATGTGAATCCTGCCCTTACTGTCTCTGTGGCCACAGGCAGGTGACTTACCATCATTAATCACCCATTTTCCAAATGGAAGAGTAGATACAACACTTCATAGAATTGTGAAAATTAGGTGAACTAGCAAATCAGAGTCTGGCACCCCAACGTTTTTGTGGGGTTCTTTGTTTGTTTGTTTTAAAATAAGGTTCAGAGTATTCAGTTTAGTTTGGAGCTGCCTGTGATAACCAACCTTTTTCTTTTTACTTTTTGGATTAGCTACAGAATGTAAGCGGAAGTGTCTGAAAATTTCACATGTACTGTGACTTTTCTCTAGGGAAGCCACAACAAATGGTTACACTATTCTTCCTTGGAAAGAAGAGGAAAGGGGAAGGAAAAAGAAAGGAAGGAAGGAAAAAAGAGGCAAATAATGCTGGGGGTAGGGAGAAAAGGGGATTTTGTTTTTTATATAAGAGAAGTGGAATGTTATTCAACTGAAAAGACAGCAGTGCTTCCAAAACACTGCATTTACAAAGCCCAATTCCTTCAGATTTCAAAAATACACACAGGTCAGCCTGCGAATTAAACAAGTGTTCCTCATCTGTTCCCCACGGTCCCTCGCCAGGCTCTCTGAAGTGACCTGCTCATATGCTCTGACCCCGGTGAGCCTCAGGCAACTGGAAGGCTGTTTTCTGAACACGGTGTGGCTGGGAGTCGTGACTGCCAGCCTGAGACCAGCTTTAGCAGTGACCTGTCAAAGCACCTCACAATTCAGCACCGGGTGTGCACTTTGCTGAGTAGGGCTATAAGCCACATTGGGCCTTTGCTCTCTGTACAAGAAACTTATCCTAAATAACCAGGGTGAAAGGAAGTGGGAAGGTTCTGTTCACATCTGTGCAAGTGAAGTTGGTTAAAATGTGTCATTTGCTAAGCCTCCCACACTGAAAATAGCAACTATAAATGGGAGGAAAATATCCCTGGTCCTAATTTCTACATGTTTTTCAGTTGCTTCCCTTTGGAGATACAGAAGACTTCCCCCAAATGAAACCTGCATTACTTTTAATCCACCAGAATTTGGCTTTGCATCAGTCATCCTAAGAAATTCTAAGAACTTCAAAATGCATTAATCCCCAGTGACCTGGATCGCTGTCATATATTCATTCCAAGTGTTCTGGCAAAGCAGCCCCATGTCACTAGCTTAATTGGTGGCAGGTTATTTTCCAGTTGTCAAATAATCTTTTCCTATTAAGAGTCAGAAATAAAAACATTCACTCAAAAAGACATTGGAAATAATTTGGAACACGAACAACGTAAGTATTTATTTAAAAAACATTTTCCATGTAAGTAAAATGGCAAACCAGCTATAGTAGCCTCTTACTACTAATTCCAATTTGCACTCACAGTCACTTTTATTCATCATATTCAAAGGTATCACTACAGAAAACCATTTCACAAAGTATTTAGAAAAAATATATACAGTCTCTCTAATGCAAAATTAACTAGAACAAAGATAGGCAATACCGAGCTAAGATATGAAACAATTTGACATTTATAAACACAAATAAATAAATATACACAAAAGACACTACGCCAACAATTGACAAAGAAAATCTTTACAATGTAAATAAATGTGACAAGAACAGAAAATATCTCAGAATCCTAGACTATGACTCCAACATAATATAGTGTAAAAAGAGGGCATGAAAAGAAAAAACAAAACTAAAACAGAGTCTGAATTAATAGTCTTAAAGACAGGCTAACCAAATTTTGTCTCCCAGCTGAATTCCTGCCCCTCTGCTCTGAGGAGGTTAAGTGAAGGTGAGAACTGCATGCTGGGAACTGAAGGTCGAATTTGGCTCAGTCTTTCAATTCCATTTGCAATTCCTTTGTTGTTTTTCTTACCTTTTAGTACATATTTCTAAAATGGAGTTGACGGTGTTCTCTAATATGGAAAAAATGGATGTTTTTCTAGATCTGGACGAATATGAGTAGAAATCAAAAGCCAAGCCATTTTTGAAGCTCTATCTTAATTACTATTAACTAAATAAGCAGTTTGAACAGAAATGTCACAGTAGAAACCTAATTAAAATCTACCACAAATAGCTAAGATTTGGGCAAGAAAGTATATGAATATTCAGTGACTATTTCAGATTAACTTTCATCTGTATGCTACCTCCGCCAAAATATGCAGCCTGTTAATATATGCCTATGGAAAAGGGTTTTGGCTTTACTATAGTGAATCTCAGTGACCCTGAGATTTACTATTCTTTTCTACTAAATGCAAGCCTCCCCGGTGAAAGGCAGGCTGGGCAATGCTCATGTCTCCCAGGATGGTGTTCCGGGCTGCTGCAAAATGGAACGGTAATAAAACCCACTGCTGCTTTATCTCATCCTGGCAAACTGCTTCCTGACTGGAGCTCTGCAAAGGTGAGAGGCCCTTGGGCTGCTGCATAGCCTGAAAGCCTCTCCTGTGTCATGTCTCAGCCTGAGAATAACTTGCTTTTGTGCAGAAGGAAAGGCCTCCAGGTGCTGGGTTCTGGCCTCTGTCTTTATGCAGACTTTCTCCTCACTTACGCTGCAGCCTCCCAGAACCTGATACTTCCCAGATTGCCCAGAGCAAATGTAAAAGCACAGCCTGCCCTGGGACCACTTTCTGTTAAAATCCATAGGACGTCATCATCTGAGGACAATTAAAATGTGGTCTTCTACACATTTGCCAGCAAGCAGGCATCACCCGGGTAGTGTGAGAGTTAGGGAAGCTGCTTAATTTTATGCATGTCTGTGTGCAGGAGCCTGATCATAAATCAAACATAGCTATCTAGTCAGGCTTCTGCAGGCTGTTATACACTAAAATCAGAGGGCTTAACATACAAGTAGTTTTAAGACCAGCAATTGTTGACCCCCACATTTATAAATTATTTTGATTATCACAAGTCACCTGTGTGTCTCACTTTATATTCCTCAGACCACAACTCTCAACAGGAGAAGTAAGAGGCTTTCATTTGCATGATTGGAAATGTCTTAAAATCTCTAGAGCAAGGACAGATTCATGTAGTCTCAATGGTGTATCTTCTAAAAGAAAAATTCTACTTCTTATAGCATGCCTAATGGAAGCTTTTCTTCTTCCTCTGAGCCTGTGGACTCAATATTCAGCAGAGAAGTAACAGACTCAGCCTTAAGCAATTACTAGGAAGTCCACAATTGAAGGCACATCAACACTAAACTTGACTTAAATGTATGGGATTAAATTATAACTCGTGATGATGATGATTTAACCTTGGGCTTTGAATAACATAAGTAAAATATTAGAAACTGACATAGCCTCACGTTAACCAGGTCAAAATTTGAAAAAACTTTCTTTTTAAAGCACGCTATCATTCTAAAGTTTAAACATTTGATATAAATGTAGAGTATCAATGTCTTTATTTAGTGATCAAGAAAATGCCATGAAGGCTATCTGTAACAGTACGATCAAAACATTTCTGAATGTATATGAATCGTGCCCTATGATTGCACCAATGTACAGCATTATGATTCAATAAAATTATAAAAAAAAAAAAAAACAATTTTTTTTAAAGCACGAAACACTTTTTCCTATCTGTGGTTGAAATTTCATCCAAAAAGGGCAAGTATTACTGCATCCATAGCCCTGGATGAGACTTGTGGGCATAAAGAATAGTTACAAATAATAGTAGACTTTTTATTATTGAGAAAGATGATGTACAAAATAGGCACATCCAGGACTATTTGGTGGGCTTTACATGAGATTTCAGCTAAGGTTGGTTCTTAGCTTTGCCTCGCCCTTGTCTGTTAATTTAATGTCTCCTCCCACCCTCGAGCTCTGATTAGTCTGATTTAATTTAATATTTTTAAAAATCATGTCTCTTGTGGCCACTGAGTCATAATACTCTTAACACTGAAGTTTCAATGATGATGAAAACTCCTCCATGGAAGAAATATACTGAAAGGATATATTTTGAATTTCACAAAAGCCTTAACAAAATACATTCGTCCCTTATGCTGTTCCCTAGGTAATAGCACATTTACATCTGCAAGTTGTCGTTTTCACAGCTTGCTGATCTTCATGTTTCTGCAGACTGATTCCTTTTCTTACATGAAAGACTTTAGAACTTTGTGCTGTGACTGAAGGTGTCTGACATGATAATATTTTTATAGAAGTTATCGGAATGAGCATTGCAATAACCCTTGACCTTATCAAGGACCTGATGGACAGGGATGATCAATGTTTGTTCGCCATCAGCGTGTTTTGACAAAGACTTGTCCATGGAAGCATTGTCTGCAAGAAATGACAACAAAAGGTTAGGCTGCAAGATGGGCTGGTGCCAGGCCTAAGGACCACCACATTGTACGCTGTTTTGCCCCTTCATGAAGTATACACAGGACAGGGAGCTCTATTTCTTCATTAGATTAGGTAACAGGCAGCACAGAAATTCCACGTTTTCATCTTTAAAGTTCACTCCCATGAGGTCACCAAATGTCAATTTTCTTTCTAGTAATCTGTACTATGATTTATTATAGGAAATATTCTTGCACATGGCATTTTTCAAAAAGCCAGTGAGTAAAATACTCAGAAAACCACTTCAAAAATATATGCACCAAATGGCTTAGAAGAAGTACCAGATTACGTAATAAAGGAATTGAAATGCGCTGAAATATTTATGTAAGAAATGATATCTGAGACATGTTTTCCAAATAATCTAGGGAGGGAAAAATGGGTCGGGGTCTGTAACTGGCTAGGAGTTGATGGGTCCGGGGCATAGTTATCTTTACTTTTATATATGTTTGATACTTTTCACAACAATCATTTTTATAAAATTAAGTTTTATAAGAATAAAAGTAATTTATTACTTTTTAGAGAAGTAATTGAAAGGTTTTAGAGAATAAAAGTAATTGAAAATAAACATAAAAGGTACTTTGAATACATTTTCCTATGGTTTTTAGTTTGTTAAATGATTGGAATTCAGCCAAAAAAAAAAAAGGTGTCCTTTATGAATTATTCTTTTAATTATAGAAATCAAGTCTCTTATCAGAACACCTTAATAAAAAATTATGTTTTGTTAATATGCTAGAGTTTTGGAGTGATGTTATTGCTGACAGTAGTAATGCCAAAGCAATTGATAATAATATAGGACTGCTAAATAAATTTCTGTTCTGAATTTTTCAATATTATATATTTAAATATTATTTTCCTAGACCTAAAAACTTTCTAAAATTGGCTCAGACAGTGCTGTGAAGCTCCATTATCTATAAACACATATGGTTGTCTTCATGTATCCTATGAATACCTCATAAGTATCTCCCTTTCCCAATATATTTTGGGTAACAATTCTATCCTTAGATTAACCCAGTTATAGAGATTTTATACTGATGGCAAAAATATGAACTTTTACAAAGTATTCAGTTCCTCCACAGTCATATTTTCTCTATATACTGTGGAAGAGACAAAAACTCTACCCTGAAAATCTACTTCTAAAAATCTGGGTGCTGAAATCAGAATGTTCACTCCAAGCTTTCTCTAGTTGAATAGGATAGACCCAGTATGTAACATGAGATGTAAAATCCATCAATAAAGGGTAAAAGCCACCATCATGCTATCTGTTGTCTTTGGAAATTATTCAAATTGCTCAACTGTGGTCTTGTGTTGGAGTAATCACATGAATGCCTGAAATGGGAAAATGATAGTACATAAGAAAGAATAGATAGTTCACGGAGCAAATGGGCAGACTGAAGCATGGTAGAGTAACCAAAGCATCCCAATATTGGTGGGAAAAAGCTCAAGGTGCTGTAACTTAAGACTCCCACCCCATTCGGCCCTCAGCAAGCTGATTCTGTGCTTCCTTTTGGTTCATATATTCACTAGCCATTGGTTTTCTGGTGAGGATTATTCTTTGACACAAATATCAATGGTGAATTATTTATGCTTCATGCTTTTAGAAGACCACATATTTTCAGAGGAATGTCAAGGATATATTCACCCTGCTTCCTTGGTAATTTCTAAGGACATGTACTTTGCAGATATTCTGATCAGTCCAAAGATGTGATCCAATCTGATAGGTCTTCACAGTGTAATTAAGTAAAATTCTCAAGGAGGATTGTATTGGAATACACACACACACACACACACACACACACAATCACTGTCTTCTGGTTAGATACTATGTTAAGGGTAATATAGATTTTGATTATAGCTTCAAATCTGAAAACCAGGGGCTAGGGAAATGAACTATTATCTGAAATTTCAAGCAGGTAAAAATCTTTACAAAGCAGGCTTGGAATTGACAATTTCACTTGCATACTTCTATGAATGTACCATGACACATCCAGCGATCCATAAGAGTGGTGGGAAAATAAAGAATTTCTCGTCCCTTCTATAACAACTCTCCTCTTGAGTGCTGCTTTTTGTCATGACCTCGCATGATATGTGACCCACTCACTCTAGACCACGGTACATTTCCTAGAAAGAGCGGCTTGCAGACACCCCATGCAGCGAAGAGCCAGCACAGCACAATATCATTCCAAATTTCAGAAATTCCAGCTCAACGCAGGAATGTCATCATGCTAGTGGAACAGTTTGCAAAGAATAAGCCATTTTGCTGGTGCGGCAAGAATCTTAGCTTAATCCATGCATATATATTCTCTTACTACCTTGCACAAAAATTCATGCATTATGAAAAAGTAATAGAAGTTTACCTGAATGATCCACTTTTGTTGAAGGAATGCTCTTAGGAGACATTATCTATACCATAAACATATGAATGTCTAGATCAATTCCAAGAAATAAACCAACTAGATATTCATGATGATATGTAGTGACTTTCTGCATACCCTGCATGATCGCCAGTATACCAGTTGTCCCACTGAGAACTGGCTGAATAGACAAAAAGCTATCAATAGACAAAAAACTGTTCTGATTGGAATCCAGAATTTATTATACCATACAAGAAATGCTATATAATAAATACATTCTCTTGCTGGTTGACAAGAACCCATTTAGTCCTACGGGCTTTTTTAAATTAAAAAAAAACAACAGAAAATATTAATGCATGCCTTAAAAAAACAAAACATTTTAAAATAGTACAGTCTGCCTGGGGTATGTCCAATTCTGCAAGTCCCCTCTTATTTTCCAGTTTCCCGCCCCCAGGCTCCTACGTCTTTCTTTCCTTAATATTTCTGAAATACTCTGAGTCCTACTTTATCTACCTTGTTTTCTTCTCTCCCCATTTATGAGGGGCACGTCTTCAGGTTAGCTATTCCCAGCTATGCTGAGAGGAAAGCAATTCTGTTGGGCTAATTCATTCACAACTGACTGATAACACATTTAATATTTGCATTTTAGAAGCAAAGGCAAAACGAGTATCTAAATTTAAGTCTGGTTAAATAAAAACTAATCCATTACAATTAAAAGATATTTTGTGCCAAGGAATCACCAACTAGGTAGAATAATCTATCTTAGACTGTACATTTCTCATCAATTTCCTTACTCTAGTATTCTCAAGCAGGTGTGCACAGACCAGTTAATTTCAGTCAAAATGGAGTGGATGACTTAAAGTCTGCACCTTGCTCTGGAAGAGAAACCACAGCTTTGATTCAATCCCCCACAAAATGTCCTTGAGTCCAAGAAGCTTTAAGAATTGCTGTCCTAAATTTCTCTGAGTTCTTAGCTCTCTTTATTTTGGAATCAACTCTTTCACACTTCTAACTTGTTGCCAGAGTACTGCCATGAATCCCAGGCAGTGGCCACTCCAGTGGGGAAAGCAGGGACATGAGTAAGGATTCAAATGTACCTAACAGTCATTTGTAATCAAGTGTTTACAATATGAACAATTACAGACCCATCACACAATTTACTCCCTATTGCAAAAAGCAAAGTAATAACCTTCTCTGTCATTCATTTCTGATCATGTTTAATAGCTAAACAAAGTAAAAATTAAGATATTATTTTTATTATCCTTTTAGAATCATCTTTAATTAGGAAAGTGCTGTTGTACTAAGTGTGAAAGCTGTCTGTCAGGGGATTATTTATTAATGCTATTTGAATGTCACAATTCTATTATTTCCCATTGAAATTATCAAAAGGTACACCTCACTTTACATCACTCATTGATTATCAAGTACTGCAAAATATTCTTTCTTTTCCTTTTTTGAGCCAAGGTCTTCACTATGTTTGCTCAAGCTGAAGTGTCACGGCTATTTCCAGGATTGTAGTTCATAGCATCCTTGAACTTGTGGCCTCAGGGTTTCTCCTATTGTAGCCTCCCATGTATCTGTGATTGGCACATGTCACTTAAACTATTCTTTATTTCCATGTTGTCATCAGGATTGTTCATATACATGCTCAGTGACAGAACATGTGGTCATTGTAAATATCATGAAAAATAGGATATGAACAAAGACAGTCCTGTATTGCTCTCCAAATACTATGTTCTCTATGCTTTCATATTTAATCAGTGATTTAAATCTTTCATATTAACAGATCAAATGCCAACAACACTTCCAATGGTGAAGTAGTTAAGTCTCAAATAAAATAAACATCCTATATGGTGTTCCTGCCTGTTTCCACGACAACCTGTCAAGTAACTTTCATATCTTCTGAAATAATCTGCAATTCAATTTCTACATTTTTAAAATAAAAAACATAGTTTTTAAATAAAATACCCTAATTATTAAAGATAATTAAGTTTTTAATGACTTCATTTGCAATAATATTCAGTGTTAGTAATATTATGATTATGTAGATATAGTTTGGGATATATGATTTTAGAAAAGACAAATATTCATAAAAGTGTTGGATGAGGTCTTCAAACAGCTTTTTATTTTCATAAATCTAAAGTAAGTCCCTATCAGGCACAGTCACTCTTCCTGATAGGTTAACTTTTATGATGGAAATTTGATAAGCATCTACCAGAGCACATCTTTATCATGACCAGAATGACTCACCAGTGTGACTATTCCTTTTGCAATAGGTGGTGGAGCTGGATTTAGATTTGGATGTAAGATAAGTTGAGTTGGAACCAATGGAGCTTGAAGACAAAGATTTTCCTAGGTTATCAGAACTTTTCTTGATGATATTGGTAGCTGTTTTACTCCAATCTGAAAGAAATGATCCAGTCTGCTTTATCGGAAATATGCTGTGCCCTGACAAGTCATCACTGCATTATTTCATTCATCTGGAGCACCTGATTTTCTGATGTGCTGGCAATGGCTCAGAGAAGAGACTGACATGTAAACAATAATAAACCAAAGGCACATAAAAATTTCTTACTTTGATGCTGGCATAGATGTGGAGAGAAGGGAACACTTTTACACTGCTGGTGGGACTGCAAACTAATACCACCTTTTTGGAAGGAAGTATGGAGAACTCTCAAAGAACTCAAATTAGACCCCCCACTGATCCTGCACTTGCATTACTAGGCATCTACCCAGAAGAAAAAAAATCCCTTTACCTTAAGATGCACTAAACTGTTTATCACAGCTCAATTGACAATCGCCAAAATATGGAAACAGTCTAAATACCCACCAACTCAGGAATGGATTAAGAAACTGTGGTATATGTACACCATGGACTACTATTCAGCTATTAAAAAAGATACATCTTTTGTATTAACCTGGATGTAAGTGGAACACATTATTCTTAGTAAAGCATCACAAGAATGGAGAAGCAAGAATCCAATGTACTCAATTCTGATATGAGTACAATTAATGACCTAGTACATGGTCGGGGGTGGGGAAAGGGGAGAATAGAGAAAGGGAAGGAGGGAGGGGGTCACTGTGTGTGACACACCTTTTGGGGACAAGACACAAATATAAGAGGGACTTTACCTAATAAATGCAATCAATGTAACCTGGTTCTTTGTACCCTCAATGAATCCCCAACAATAAAAAAAAAAAAAAGTCTTACTTTGACCTTGTATACATAATGTTTAAAATCCCACTTCAATAATCTAAGGGTGAGGAAGTAACCACTGATGGAAGAAGGAAGAAAGGGAGAGAGGAAGACACAGAGGCAGGCAGGGAAGGAAGAATGAAGGGAAGGAGGGAGGAAAGAAGATTTAAAAAAAAGGAAAAGGAAGGAGAGAAGAAATAGGGAAGGGAGAGGAACAGGAAAAAAAGGGAAAGTAATCTTTTTTTCAGATATTGGTAAATTTTTTTGCAGTGAGAAACATCTCTTTGCATAATACTGTAACTAAGGATCTCAAAAGCAGAAAAGTCAGTCTGAAATAGTGGAATCTCTGGATATCCAGGGTTGTTAAATGAGATGTCAAGCCTTAGGCAACGCGTTTAACCTGCCTGGAATTCGTGCTTATCCTCTGCAGAATAGAAGGGTTTGGGTCCAGAGTTCTCCCATCTCTTCTAGGTCTAATATTCTAAGATTCCAACTAAGGATCTCTTCATATGCTTCACTTTCGGAACTTGCTACCATTGGGACTCGTTTGTTCTGCCAATGGGAGAGTGAATGACAAACATTTCCAACTACTTGCACAGGTTCCATCCAATGCACACTATTCCCCTTTACCTGAGTTGTCTGCTAACCGAAATCTACCACAGCACAGGTGGCGCCTCCACTGTTTCTGAACATTCTCCTTCATGGCACAGTGAAAAATGAATATAAATAAACCTGTGATAAGATAAAATACAAATACTTAAGTCACCTAATGCACTTTAAAAAATAAATCTTAAAAATACGTGGATTCACTTTAATTTTAAATTTTTTTACACCTAAGAAATTTAAGCTTTGAAAGAAAGATTTTAAGGAAAGGAAGGAGTCTTGCAGCATGTAGCTGACAACATTTTAACCCTTTAGGACAGAACACAAAGGCTCATAGATAACTAGAAACACTATACATCTCGGGTGCTGTCTTTGCCTGCTCTGTTCGGCATAGATTATGAAATAAGCAACGTTCAGTTAAAGAAGTATGTAATCTTTCCCTTATATTTATCTTAAAGTTGTATTTGAAATTTCCATGTAATTTAGAAAAAAGAGAAAACTCAAAACATCCTAAGCTCCTCCTGTTTCAATTTGTGTATGCTGAACTGTTTTACACACGTACACTACACATTACGGTTATACTCAGAGTATATTATATTGGGCTGTAGAAAAGTGGTATTTTTGTACGTTAAACATAGCCCCAAGTGAGCAAAGTCACTTGGCTTAGGTTTCTCAACATTTTAACACAGAAGTATTTCCAGAATAGAAAATAGTCTTCACATACACACGCATTCCCTACCTCTATCAAAAGCTAACGGTGTCACTTATGCTTTGGCAACGACTGCTTTTGAACTTCTCAGGGAGTTGGCTCCTGTCCTCGTGGCCTCCTCATGTCCTTTCTGCTCCTCTGTCTTCCATCATTCCCTACTACCTTATACGCATATTCTAGTAACTTTAAAAGAAACAAGCAAAAAATTCCTCCCTTCACCTCAAATCCTCTTTCAGCGCCATTTCCTTTCCCAAACACCCTGAAAGGCTTCACTTTTGCTGTCCGCACTTTTCCTACTTTCCCTTCCCAGCCCACCGCAGACAGGCTCCTGTCCCCGTGCGCCCCGCTGGGCCTGCCCCTGTGAGAACCTGGTGACTCCTATTGCTGAGTTTTCACTGGTATTTTATCACCTTGAAGCAGCCTCCCATGCCTGAGGCCATTTCCCCCCAGTTCTCTTCCTAATTTCTGGGGATTCTTTCTTGCCTTTTTGGTCTCGTTAGTAGATGTCTCTGTTTAGTTCTTTTTTTTTTTTTTTTTAAGACAGGGCCTCGCTCTCCCCCAGGCTGGCGTGCAGTGGTACGATGGTGGCACAGTGCACCCCAAACTCCAGGGCTCAAGCGGTCCTCCTCCTCACCTCCAGAGTGGTGGGATGTGAGGCAGGCACCACACCTGGCCCGGTTTCCCCTTCACCACTTGACACATCTGTGACTCAGTCCCGGGTTTCCATCTCTTCTACGGCTACCCAGCCCCAGTGGGCGATGACACATTGGAAAGGTCAGTACCATATACTGGTGTTTTACACTGGTCCCTTAGCATCACCAGGACTCAAACGAATACTGCCGAGGGCAGCAGACCCAACCTTTCTGGCACCAGTTTTGGGAATGATTCAAGTGAGGTACATACACCTCAGATCATCAGGATTAGATTCTCACGGGAGGTCAGCAGCCTAGGTCCCTCGCTTGTGTAGTTTAAGGCAGGGTTCACCTCGCTTTGCTGAGAATCTAGTGCCGCTGCTGCCCTGACAGCAGGTGGCGCTCAAGTGGTGAGGGGAGCTACGGGGAGCGGCTGGAAATACAGACGAAGCCGCCTTGCCGGCCACCGCCCACCTCCTGCTGCGCAGGCTGCTCCTGACAGACCAGGTCCGTGGCCCAGGGCTTGGGGACCGCAGGCGTTTACAGGACACCTCACTTGGCTAAATCTCCCTGTGGCAGCAACTGACACCCCAGATGTTCTGAATAGAGGGTCCTACTCGACGCGCCACTCCAGACACACTCACCTTTCTTCAGTTTCTCAGCCAGCAAGCTCACCGCTACCCAATGCCTCACTGCTCACTCTTCTTCCAGGTCTTTCCATAACAGGTTCCCACCTGTTGCTCAGGTCTCAGCCCAACTGTTAACTCCTCAGAGAGGACATCACCATCTGTTAAGTCTTTTTTTTTTCCTTTAATTTTAGCCTCTCTCACTCCCTTTCATCTACTTATTTTGCTCATAGCATTCATCAGTACCTGACATTTGTGTATTCCTCATTCCCTCATTCATTTACTTGCTCGAGTATCTGTTCCTAGCACATAATACCAGCCAGGAGAATAGGTATATTTGTCCATTCAAGGCTACGTTGACCGCTGCAGGAATGATGCTAGGAGTTATTCAGGAGCTTAATCAATATTGATTGCCTGAATGCACAGTAACCACGATCGAGCTTCTGTTCTATATAACTGAACACTCACATGTCTGCTCTCATGTGTTAAAATGTGTTTAGAAACGGTTAAAAATTGAAGTACATAATACACAAATGAAGGGACAACAGGAATACAAATACATTGAAGGCAAAAGCTTCTGAAAAGCACACAAGTTGCTGAGGAAGTGCCCTAGCAATACACTATCCTAAGCAATGCATCCACTTACGAGAGGGTTTTAAGGGGACCCAGGGCTTGGATAATTAAGTGCTTTTAATAGGCAGATACACTTTGTACCGCCAGAACTGTCATCAAGCAAAAGTGTATAAATAACCTGAGTTGGTTACCAGGTCGTTTTAGGTTTCGAAGAAGTAGTAATGGTTATGCAGTGGAGTGGAGGGAAGGAAACCCGAGGTGAGGTCAGCGGAGGCTGCAGGTGAAGGAGACCCCGCCACAGGAGGCAGCCCACTGCCTCAGGTCTACTCAATTTCCCTTATCAGGTCAGAATTTCCAGAATTTATTCTGGGAGGTATGTTTGTTACCCGGTTAGAAATGTAGGCACTTTGTTTTCTTAAATAATTTTTTTTAAACAGAATCATGTATTAAACCTGGAAAAGTTTATAAACATTAATTAAGGATTTTTGCTCCTGGGCGATAATTCAGGTACTACTCACTAAAGGGCCTGACTTTGAGGAAACGATTTCCTTTTAGTTGAGGATAGAAGGCAAAATTTTCTAGATGTTGTTACCCATCATAATCTCTTATTCTTTTAATACAAGTCATAGTTGTTGGAAAAAAAGAAACTTCAGAGGTTGTGCTTGGTCTTCCAAGGACTTTGGATGAGCTCTAAGTCACAGATTCATTTTTTCAGCCCTTTGAGGGTGCTGAAATGTGAATTATTTTGAGGATTAGAATCTGATCACAGTTGTGGTCAGACTGGCCACTTCATAGAAGACTGCCCCCAGCAGTACCATGGGCTGGGCAAGCCACCTGGCCCCTGTCCAGAATGCAAGGGTGACCCCTGGAGGGTGGCCTGTCCCCAGAGGTGAAGGCCTCCTGGGACAGTGACCCCATCAGAGCCCAA
>CAUYON010004058.1:0-14248 GCA_963573935.1 Arctocebus calabarensis
GGGGGAAAATATGGGAGTGTTCTATATTCTTATATCAATAAAACAGTTACATTTTATTGCATGTAAATTAAAACTCAATAAATAAAATTTAAAATAATGAATGCATGTATTAGATAGTATGTAATAATGTGAGGCATGGAATAGAAACAAGAAGAAATATATCATACTTCAATATCTGTCATCAGTGTTTTAATTACTAGGCTACAGCAAGTTGCCCCTGATGGCAAAGTAATCTTTGAGTAAATACATAAAATACCTGAGAAAGTTAGCTTTGTGGATACTTTAGGTAAGGATCTCCCAGACAGAGGAATTAGCTAATGCAACAGCCTTAAGAGAGAGAGATGTGCAACATGTTTGAAGAACAGCAAGGAGTCCCAAGTGACAGGTAATATGATTAGGTCAGAAAAGAGTGGTGTGGGGATTGGATCATATTGGGTCTTTCAGGCCATCATGAAGTTATTTAGGTTTTAATTTACTATTTGTAATATAGAAAGCCACTAAAAGTTTTTAAGTATAGGAGATAACTTGTCATTTGGAGTATAACTCTAGCTACTGTGTTAAAAATAGATTGTGAAAGACAAGCATAGAAGCAAGAAGACCAATTAGGAGGTTACTGAAATAATTTGGGTGAGAGATAATGATAATTTTTTTTTTCCCAAAGTGATAGCAGTGGTAATGGAAAGAAGTAACCATTTTGTGGATATAGTCTGAGGATGGGATTAATAGGATATTCTGGTAGATTAAAATATTATCCATATGAGAGGAAAATAAGAAGTCCAAATTCATCAAGCATTTTGGTTTCAGCAATTGTAGTTGACTGTGATGTGGAAGGCTGTAAAAGGGATAGGTTTGAAGTGGATGATAAGGAAATCATTTTGGGATGCATTTAGTTTGATATGCCTGGGTAGAAACCATGTGTAGATGTTGAGTAATTATACATAGTGAGTAAGGAGTTTAGAAGAGAGGTCTGGGCCAGAAATATAATTTGGGGAGTCATAATTTTAAGCTATGTGATAAGATGAGAATCAGCGAGGGAGAGAATGTATATAAGGAGAAAGGAAGTGAATAAAAGAAAAAAAGAAGAAAAGAGAAAGAAAGGGAAAATAGGAGGATTGATCTTCAATACTCAACATTAAAATAATTAGGAAAAGAAGAAGAATTCCCATAAGGACTTGGAAAGAAGTGACCAATAGAATAGAAAGGAAATCAAGAGAGTGTGGCGTCTTGAACACCAAAAACCAAAATGTATCAAGAAAATGGGGATGCCATATACCCTACACTGTACCCATTAGGTGAGAGCTTATCAAGCGCCCTCCCACCTCCCCTTTCTGCCCTTTCCCCCACTATTGAATTTAATTATATATATTTTTTTCTTATGTGGGCATGTAGTTTTTCATCTACTGGTTTCATGAGTATATTGGTGCTTGCTTTTCCATTCTTTTGATACTTTCCTTAGGGGGATGTTCTCAAAATCCATCATGGTAAATAAAAAGATGTAAAGTCTCCTTCTTTCTTTATGACTGAACACTATTCCATAGTATACATATACCATAGTTTATTTAACCATTTGTTAGTTGATGGGTACTGGGGTTGTTTCCATATTTTGGTAATTGTGAATTGAGTAGTGATACAAATTTCATGGAAATATCTTTATAGTAAAATTGTTTTTTTCTTCTGGGTAGATGGATACCTAGGAATGGCACTTCTCCTGGATGAAAAGCTTACAATTTGGCCTTTACCTAACAAACATAAATGATGTAACCTAATCATTTGTACCCATATATTATTTAGAATAACTATAAAGAAACAAAGAATGATCAAATACATCAAATTGCTTCTGATAAATAAGAACATGCTTATCCATTTTAGTGAAAAATGTATGGATTGTTGGTAACTATGACAAGAGTAATTTCAGTTGAATGGTGGGGATAAAAGCAAACTAGAGTGAATTTAGGGAAAAATCAGAGTAAAGTTAGAGTTAGTGTACATAATTCTTTAGGAATGTTTTGACACAAGGAGGAGCAAAGAGAAGTAATTGTCTTTGTTTTTCAAGATAATAAAATGTTTATAAACTTATGGAAAACTGATGTAAGTGAAAAATGTAAAAATTCCTAGAGCCACAGCCTTAAGTAGATGAGAGAGACTGGAATATAGTATACTGGACAAGGAATTGGCTCAAAAATGTAAAATTTTTGACAAGGGTGCCAAAAATACACAATAGGGAGAGGATAATCTTTTTAGTAAGTAGTATTGAGGAAACTGGATATGCACATGCAAAATAATGAAATTGGACCCTTATCTCACACTATATACAAAAATAAACTTAAAATAAATTGAAGTCTTATATTCAAGACTGAAACTTTGAGACTCCTAGAAGGAAACATAGGGGAAAATCTATACAACATTGGTCTTGGCAATTATTTTTTGATACGACACCAAAGGCATAGTTAATAAATGCAAAAATAAAAAAATGAAAGTAGATCTAATTAAACAGCTTCTGCATAGCAAAGAAAATAGCAAAATGAAAATGTAAGCTACGGATCAAAGAAAAGAAAATATTTTTAAAACATACATCTGACAAGGAGTTAATATTCAATATATAAGGAACTCATGCAACACAATAGCAAAAGAACACACAAATAACCCAATTAAAAAATGAGCAAAAGATACAAAGAGACATTTTTCCAAAGAGGAAATACACATGACCGCATGACCAATAGGTATATAAAAAGGGGCTCAATGTCACTAGCCATGAGGGAAATGCAAATCAAAACTACAATGAGGTATAACCTAACATCTTTTAGGAGGGTTATTATCAAAAAGATAAGAGGTAAGTGTTGGTTGGAGTGTAGAGAATAGGAACATTTGGTTATAGTCTTATAGTATTATTATTGACAATACTGTAAACTGGTATAGCCATTATGGATAATAATATATTGTTTTCTCAAAAAATCAAAAATAGAGCTATCAGGCAGTACCTGTGCCTCATCGAGTAGGGCACTGGCCCCATATACCAAAGGTGGCGGGTTCAAACCCAGCCTCTGCCAACCTGTAAAACAGAAAAATAGCCGGGCATTGTAGCAGGCACCTATAGTCCAAGCTACTTGGAAGGCTGAGGCAAGAGAATTGCCTAAGCCCAGAAGTTGGAGGTTGCTGTGAGCTGTGTGACACCACAGCACTCTACCAAGGGAAATAAAGTGAGACTCTCTCTCTACAAAAAAAAAAAAAAAAAAATTAGAGTTATCATATGATTCAGCAATCCTGTGTATAAGTAGATAGGTAAAGCAAAGGAAGTCAGTATCCTGAAGAGATATCTGCAGCCCCACATCCACTGCACCATTATTCATAATAGCCAAGATATGGAAACATCTTCATCGAGTGCCTTCATCATATGAATAAATAAAGAAAATTTAGGTGAAATAAAACATAAAATATATTCATATTCATACATTCTATTGTATATTATATATGTTTCATATGCATAATATTATTTAGCTATAAAAAGGAAGAAAATGTTATCATTTGCAAGAACATGTAGGAACCCAGAGCTCATTATGTTAAGTGAAATAAGCCAGACAGAAAAAGACAAATAGTGTGGTCTCACTTAACTGTGAAATATAAAAACACGAAACTTATGAAAGCAGACAGTAGGATGGTGATTGCCAGGGGCTGGGTTGGGGGGAAATGAGATAGCCGAAGGGTACAAACTTTCAGTTGTAGGATGAATATGTTCTGGGAAGCTATGTATAGCATGTTGTCTATACTTAATAATATTGTAGTTTTTACTTGAAAATGGTTGATTGTAGAACTTAAGCCTTCAGAGACACACACACAGTAACTATGTGACATGACAGATACATTATTTAGCTTAATTGAGGTAGTCATTTCAGAAAGTATACACATATCAGGTCATCAATTTCACACCTTCAAGGTATGCAATTTTTGTTTTGCTACCCATACCTCATTGAAGCTGTAAATTTTTTTCTTTTCTTTTTTTTGTAGTTTTTGGCCAAGACTGGGTTTGAACTCGCCACTTCTGGCATACTCCTTTGAGCCACCCGTTATAAATGTTTTTTTAAGAGAAATCATTATTTTAATGTTAATTGCTTACTCAGGAGAAGTCCAGTATATTTATACTGCCTCTTTTACCTCCCTTTGAAATAATAATTCTATATTCCTATTTACACTAAGATAAAAACATAGAATCCCAACATTATAAATTTAGATAACTAAACATTCATATGGAACAGGAATGTTGTCAGCAACATCCTTTAGAAAGTTTAGCATGTCAGCTAGAACAATTTTTATGACAGAGAGCTTTGTGACCTAAAAGAGAAACTTCTTCGTTTGTACTTCTCAGGAAATCTTTCATAGAACTGGCATTATGAATTAAAATAAAATCCTAAGCCTCCACTGACTGATCATTCCCTTTCTTGGCCAACAGGATCCCAGAGGAACCTTTAAACTGAGTTCCCAGCCACGATGGGATGGGAGGTCAGACACGCTTCATTATTCCTCCTCCCTTGCTAAAGGCCATCAGGCTTATTTTCTTTAATAGTTAAACCACAACTAATTTTTTCGATTACCCTGCTCTATCTGCAGTGGAGCACTACAACTGATCAACACTCTTTGCTGATAAGAACCCACCAACTATGCAATGGTTTTGACCAGTCTTTGGAGCACTCACAAATAGGGTTTTCACATCCTGTTTCACTTCTTGACACCTGAGGGTTACTAGTTTCAGAACCAGAACTCATAAAGGGGCATAAAGCTTGATTATGCAGGGACCTGTTTCTTCTTTCATATTCATGACTCCTCCTATAGCCTGTATATTTGGTCACCCCACTCAATATAAATTCCTGCTCCTGATGCCCCTGCCTGGAAGCACGTGTTCCTGGCTTATGGCTAGGTCTCTGTTTACCAGCCTGTTGGAATTGCCACCTATGGGCTGCAACCCTTTGTGTGAAGTGACACTCTCCCTTCCAAATGTATGAACCTTGCCACTTTCTTCAGTTAACAGAATCCAGCATTATAACATGCACCGCTGACTTTATGCTCTCCTTAGGACAAGCAGAGCCAAATTACCTGAAGGTAGAACTTCCCAGGTCCTGTTCCTAAAAATACTCTTCTAGGAGATGTCTGACATTTCAGAAACAAAATTTGTTCATGAATAAGTGGAGGAATCTCACAATGAACTTAACTATATGCAGACATTGAAAGACCCGGTAGTAAAGGAACATTTTCACACTGTTTAATTTAGTATTCCAAAATTTTCTACATGTGGAAGTGCATGTAATTTAGTGCAATGTATTAGCCACCTGTGAAGCAGTGTTCTTCTGAACAGCAAATCTGGGACCTCGACATAGATGGTCAATATTGGAGCATTTACCCTTTCAAGAATTCAAGAGATTGATTATCAAATTCCTGGGACTACTGTGTCAAAGTCCCAGAATGAGAGAGCAGGAAATCTGCATTGAACAAGTACCCCTGGTGATTTTGTGTACAATAAAGTTTGAAAACTATTGCCTTAAGTCCCTGTTATTCAAACTAAAGTGCCTTAAGTACATGTTATTCATGTAGTCTATGAACCAGCAGCATCTGTGTCATCCGGAGCTTGTTGTATTATGCAGAACTCTGGGCTCCATTCAGATTAAGGGTTTCCCAAAGTCATCAGGGAATTTGCATGTATATTAAAGTCTGAGAAGCATCATCCTGAGCAAATAACATTAAGATTTTTCTCTAGGAAGATTTTTTTCTTTAATTCTTTACTCTTGTTCCTTTTTTATTTTTATGTTTTTATTGTCTTTATTATTAAATCATAACTGTGTAATAGTGCAATCAAGGTGTAGAATGCTCTGGTTTCATATGTAATCTGAACTATTTTCATAAAACTGATTAACATAGCCTTCCTGGCATTTTTAAATGGTGGGGCCACACCTACGGTGCATCTTAGATGGGTACAGGCGAACCTTACTAAATGCAGAATATAAATGCCTTGGTCCTTTTTTAATCTGTAAAATCACCCCTGATAAATAGGTAACATCACTAGTGGTCCAAAGATGTCACTTAGGATCACAGAGAATTTCTCAAATCTCTGTGGGTAGGGTGAGTGTTGATAGCAGGAAAGCTGTTCCACTGCCAGGTTACCAAGCACATCTTAATTAATTCTTAACAGATTACATTCCAGAAATGTCTGTAGCTAGGGTAGCAAGCCTAGTAGCAGATTGTATGAACAATAACGATAAGAAAACTTGCTAATGGTGTGTGCCCACGGACCTTCTAAGTGCTTATGCTATGCGTGTGTACAAGTGTGTGTGTAACAACTTATACTTCACCACAAACCTAAGATTTCAGTGCTGTTATTATTCTCAGTAGCCCCAAAGAATGAATCCCTTTTGTGGAATTCATTATCAGGCAAAATGAATAAAGAGTTAAGAAACAGAAAAGCTAAACTATTTGAACGTTTTCTCTTGGACAAGTAGATTAGAATGCAATAAAGGCTTAACTGTAAATAAAGTAAAATCCAAGCCATAAAACTTTCTTAAAAGAAAGGGAATTTGTTTTACAGTTTAATTGATTTGGAGGTAGAAATTGCTGAGTGAATTTTGATTACCTTGCTGAAGATGCAAGAAATTGGCAGCAATCATACCAATTGCAAGCCATTTAAGCAACCTCAATTAAATTAGTGGTAATTCTAAACTACTCCATCTTGCATAAAGATTGGCTTAATTTTTATGTAAATTCAAATTCTGCTTGTGCAAATCCTAATTGTCTAACAGCAAATTCAGCTAGATTATTTGCATTTATTTTTCTGGAAATTAAATCTCTGGTAGCTTTGTACAAAGACTGAAAGCATCCCCATAAGAAAGTCTTGCAAAGAAGAATCAAAGATCAAGCCCCTTTTCTTGGCTTAATATGACAGATAGAGAAACTGTACAAAATAAGGAGAAAAAGATAGATTAAAGGCCAGTAGGACTTAAGAAAAAAATAGAGTAGAAAATACACTGGATCCAGGGCTGGAGCCCTGAATTTTAATGCTGATTTTGCCATGTACTTGCTGTGTAAGCTTGATAAAGTTTTTTTTTCTATTAATTAGCTGTCATTCTGTAATAATAAACTTCAAAATTTCTGTGCATTAAAAACAACATGAATTCCTTTCTTAGTTAAGACCTGCATGTTCAGGTTCACTGGTTTTAGCTAATCTGAGCTGACCTCAACTGGGCTTGGCTCGATGCTGTAGTTTGAGTTCAGGTCAGCCCTGAGTGTTGCTCATCCTCCTTGGGCTGACATTACCTAAGATACACTCCAACAGGGGCCAAACACAGAAATGCCAAAGTTCAAGAGGAAAAGCTCTCAGCCATGTAAGTTCATTCCAAGTTCTGGTGTCATGTCCCTCTGCCCAATAATTGACCAAAGCGAAACAAAATCAAGCCCAAATTAAAGGTATTGGGAAATATACTTAACATGGGAATGGCTGACAAATTATTCCAGCTACCATCTTCTCATTTTCTTTAGTTTCCACCTTCATAAACTGACCTTAGATAGATTTCATGATTGTTAAGACACTTCTAGCTCATCATTCTGCAATTTTAGGAGCAATTCTATGAGATTCTCCACTACTATGCAATTGCCCAGCAGGTTGAATTAAGTCATATTTGGTTTGTCTGCAGAGAATTTTAAAACAATATTAATTAGTTGAAACTATTTCTAAAACCAGGTTGTTTATCTCCAAAATTTAGAATGCCGATAATTCTTGAAGACTTACACTAGTTAGAGATTGTGATTTTGACTAACAGCTGCCCCTTTTCCATAGGGCTTTCCTCTCCCAGTGAGCACACACATTCCCTCGCTCTCATACACATTCTATTATCTTATGCCTGGTCCACTTCACTTATTTATGTTACTTCTCTGAGTCCTATGGGAAGTTCCTATTTCCTATTTCTATACCAGGATTTCAGGTTTGATCTCTGGCTCTTCTTCTCTTACTAAGTGATTGCATGGAAAAGTAAGTCATTTTAAATATCTGGGTTTTATTTCTCTCATTTGCAAATAGAGAAGGGGAATTTTAAAAGAGGTTAGATGAGACAGTGTGTGTTTCAAGGCATCTCACGGGGGAAGGAAAACAGTCTATTTTAAGAGATGACTGGGTGACTCTTCAAAGGAGGATATACTGGGACCTGGGAACTCAAAGCAAGTAGGACAAAAAGTTTGTATCGTGAAGGAGCCCACGGGGAGAGGGAACAATTAACCCCAAAGAGAAATTATTGAGTGAGGCTGACAATCAGCAAGGCTTTCCTAATAGGCAAGTCTTTAAACTGGTGCTCCTTCTCAGGAGAAGAGGCAGAAAGCTATTTTAAAATAGGGCCACACAAAGCATTTTAATAACCCATTATAAATGAAATCCTCATGTAAATCAGTGCTATACACTCAAGGGTAGTTCTTTACCTCTGTTTTGTAAGTTGATTTAGATTTCCATTGCATGAATAATGAAAAAGATAAAATCCTGGGATGGGGGCTTAGAGGCAAACAAACACATGCCATGCTAACATGCATTCTTCAAGCCTGTTACCTTAGTGCCAATGGTACAACTATCTCAGAAATGAGGGTCAACTTTGTACCAGTCTTTTGTGTTTAATAAACACATATGAAGAATGAATGTAGATACGTTTTGCAGAGTGCCAAGAATGTGAAGTTTCAGGCTGTCACTCATTTTGCCTTACAGAACTCAGAGATTTTTGTTTTGCTCCTTATCAGCTGCACATCTTTTTTGGAGGTATTTTGGGATAATAGTGCTTGTTATTCAATTATTTAAGACTGAGTGTTTGCTGACAACTCGATATTCTATTTTTTCCCCTCTCTTCTCTTTTAATAGGAAAGTACAAGATAGCAAAGGAAAATAACTGGCTTGGCTTTGGGATGAGGCAAGAACATCAACAAACGACCAAACTCAAAATAAGCAAGAAAGCCCCCCTATTTCATCACCCAACATGCTAACGATGACCAAGGAAAAGAACTTAGGAAGACATGTTGAAGTACGACACACACTGCCCTAGAAGTTCAACACAATGACAGTCAGAGGTCCCTGGAACAGATATCTTTGTTGTACTGTGATTTTTGGTCATCTGGGTATATACCCAGTAAAGGAATAGGGTCAAATGGCAAGTCTATTTTTAGTTCTCTGAGTGTTTTCCAAACACCTTTCCAAAAGGGATGTATTAGTTAAACATTTTAATGATTTCTCATCCCAAGGAGTGTTTCTTTCCACTGAGTTCTTTACTTAAAGCAGAGATTTCACAATGCAATTCATTTGGTTTTCATTTTTTCATTGTATACTTAATCTGCCAATGAAGAGTGACCTTCTGTTTTATTCTCTGAAAATGAACTGTTGGAACAGTCCATTCTATGGAGGACAGAGGATGGAGCAGTTCATTCTGTATAGAACAGAAGATTAAATAGTCTTTTCCAGTTTCTCCTGACAGTTATCCATGGGGGGAAATAGCAAGTCAAATGAATTAGAGCTAATAATTTGGATGAAAATGATCTTAGTCCAAAGGCCATCTGTAGCTTGGGAAAAGAATGAGCAAATGTTCTGTGATAAATTATTTTGGTACTTTCATGCGTTTATCTTACAAAATTTAAAGAAAGTTATGTATTTTAATTTTCAAAAGTCCACATAATACAATCAGCCCTGAGGACTCCTTTAAAAAAAATATTTGTCAAAGTATGACCCAGAAGTGATTTAAAAAAAAAATGCTGTATTAGGCAGGGGTGAAGGAAGGAGAGGGAGAAGAGGATATATAGGTCAACTGGTACAAATTTGCAAATATGTGGGATGAATAAACCTTGAAATCTAATGTACGGCATGACTATTACTAATAATGTTGACTATACAAGAATTTATTCACATAATACAGCAAGAATAATAAGATCCTCTTACCAGAAAAAAAGGCAGCGATGTAAGGAGATGGATATGTTAATTTGCTTGAAAACAGTAATTATTTCTCTCTCTATATTTGTACATCAAAATATCATGTAGTACACTTTAAATATATACAATAAAAAATAAAATAAATTCAGTATCTTAAAAAAATCAAAATTAAAAAATGCCATATTCATCCCAAGAATGAAGAAGCAAGAATCCAATGTACTCAATTCTAATCTTAAGAGAATACGTGACCTCGTAATACGTGGTCGCAGGTAGGGGACTGGTGTTCAGGGACAGAGCAGGAGGGAGGGGGGTGGCGGGTCACCGTGCGTGGCATGCCTCTTGCAGGCAGGACACAATTATAAGAGGGAATTTACCTAACAGATACAATCAGTGTAACCTAATTCTTTATACCCCCAATGAATCCCAAACAATAAGATAAATAAATAGTGTATTGATAATTACAGGATATATAATATATGTGTTTGATAGATATATGACATTTTGAGTGAAGCTGTTCACGTTGGCAGCCAGTGTATATTATTATGTACTAGCACTTTCATTGGCAGTTTCAACTGAGACATTCAAATCTCAATGAATTCCAAGACTAAACCTTCTTAATTAACTTCTCTGTAGCTTTGAGATACGTTGGCAATTAATGGGATTTGAAGGTGGAGTAGGATCTGGTTTTCAGATGGTTTCTACCTTCTTGGCTCACTAGGAAATGCTACTTTGGAGTATTGCCAGTCAAATCTTTTCTACCAGCATTAAAATTAATTTCACAAATGAATATAATTTAGGAGCATAATAACTTAATATTCAATGTGTTAGCCATGAATACACTAGTAAAATAAGATCTTTAAATATTATTGTATTACGTATCTAACACCTTATAATTATTTCATTGTTCTTTCTAGGTCACATCATGACTCCTCCCTGGATTGCTTTATTTGTAACAGTCTTTGATTTAATACCTTTTTGAATTGAATAAGTGTGTTTAAAGGCTTTGGATAGGTTTAAAAATTAACTTTTGGAGGGGTCCACAATTTCTAAATACAGCATTAGAATAGGTATTTTAGAAGGATAATTAAGAAAAAATTTAACTGGTTGAAAACACATGCATTTTATATAGGCATGTGATTTAATCCATGGTGTTAGGAGTGTCTTGTATTTTAGTAGTTTTCTTTATGTTATTGTAAAGAAAAAGACAGTTTGTTTTCTAATTATAGTTATCTTTTCCCTGGAAATATCTCCATCCCACTCCCTAAGCACCATAAGAGTTACAGGACTGTGTTTTCTGATACACATATTGACGGGCTCTGTGTTCATATATTAAAATGTTGATTGCAGATAGGAACAGGGATTTGAGTTTATGCTTGAATATCTCCTTCTTTATGGGATATTTTGATTGTCTTTTTAATATAGATCTATCTATAGATGTTTGGAGAACATTACAATGCCCTAATTTTTGTTGGAGTTTTAGATATCAAATCAAATATATGGACAGTTTTTTTGTTTGTTTTTACAATGGCATGACCCCTTTATCTCCAAAAAGTACAAATAAAACAATGCCATCTGCAATGACTTTATGGGTGCTGTGTTGAGTTTTGCATTCCCCTAGATGCATATTAAAGGCATTTTTTTAAATTATTATTCTTATTTTGTCTTTTGAGGCAGGGATTCACTCTGTCACCCTGGATAGAGTGTCGTGATGTCATAGCTCACAGCAACCATGAACTCTTGGGCTCAGGTGATTGTCTTGCCTCAGCCTCTCGAATAGCTGGGATTACAGACACCTACCATGAAGTACAACTAAGTGGATTTCTTCAAAATAAAAGTCTTAAATATAGTTAGATACCATTTGATGCCTTCCTCACTTCCATAACTCTCTTTAATCGGTGACTTACTATAGTCTTGGCCTTGATGTAATGCTGTGGTGCTTTTCTTATGAAGAATGTGCAGATTGGAAATACAGAGGGTGCCAAAATAAGTATACATATTTTTAAGAAAGGAAAATACTATATTAAAACTATGATGCCCAAATCACATTTGACTTCAGCAATTACAAGAAGTGCTCAGTCCTGTCTTGTATTCTACTTTTGTTATTGGTGATATTGGGTATTAACATTTCAAAACAGTTTTCTCCCTTTCTTAAATTCTGTATGCTTTTTTTTTGGCACACTGTATTTTGGCTTGTTTATATGTTTATTGATTGCTTTCATCTGGATAATTTCTAGAAATCAGGTTTAGTTTTTTGGAATGCATTAAAACAAGATAACTAGATTGCCTTTTCTTATTGTGCGCATTGATTAGAAGGACTTAGTCTGAACTGTGAATAATTTATTTTTGTCTCCAATAGGTAATAGGTGATGGGAAAAGAAAAAGGTATGTATTTTCATCTCCGAACTATAAATCTAAAATTCTTTCTTACTTGGTTTTCCTAATAAGAAGGAATTAGTTACATTTTAAAGAGAAAAAAATAGCCCTTTTTCCATTTTTAATGCCCATAGTGACTGGCTTTTTTAATGGCTTAGTAGAGATACAGCTTACCATCAACTTTAGATGTGTACTTTCATAAAGCTTTCTTGTCTACATATTTCTAGCAATTAATTAAGGTAATTTTGAAATGACTTAATTAGATTTGGGGAAAATAAATTTTGATAAATATAAATATATGAAGAGAACATATTAAAGTCACAAAATTCAAAAACGCTGACATTTCAAGAGAAATTTAGGTAATGGGTCCCCTAAGGCAGGGTGCCTCATTTAGTGAATCTGGAAATTAAGTTTCTAAGAGGCCCCAAAGATCAGATGATAAAAAACCGAGCATTCCAACTTCAGTTCTGCTACTTTCTCAGTGAAAACTTTGGCAAAATCTACTTATTTTTCTCAACCTCAGTTTCTCATTTTTAGAATAAGCCATCTCTAAAATGTCTTCCCATTAATAGCATAGGATTTGTGTGGCAAATGGGTTTTTATGCTTTTGTCTAGTACTCTTTCCAAACCTAGAGACTAATGCTTATATCTAACTCTTTACTATTATATAATTAAAATACTTCTTTTAAAAACCATTGATTTCCTAGCCAGGTGTTGTGGCGGGCACCTGTATCCCAGCTACTCTGGAGGCTGAGGCAAGAGAATCGCCTAAGTCCAGGAGTTGGAGGTTGCTGTGAGCTGTGATGTCACAGCACTCTACTGAGGGTGATAAAGTGAGAGTCTGTCTGTAATGAAAACAAAAACATAAAAACATTGATTTCCCATTAACTTTTGTAACAACCTCTTTGAATTTAGTAAAAACAAAAATAAGCAATTGTCATAAGACCTAGATTTCTGTTCCCTAAGAGTTATTTTATTTTTCTTTTCTCAGATAAGCTGAATTTATTTTTTATGTTAGTATCGGTTTTATATATTTTGCGGGAAATAGTATTTTTTTTTTAATAAATGCTACTCCCTGGTCAGCAGTTGAATACCCATTTTTGAGAAATCCATCCATGTTTTCAACTCCCACTACTGTTCTTCTTTGAAAATTGTTAATTTTTCTCAAAATTTTAAAGTTAAGTTTTACTTTTAATGATATGGCTCCTTTAACTCTGTTTTACTTTATCACCTGAGTAATTTGGTGCCATTAAAGCTAGGACATTTTTAGGGTTTAATGTATCAGCTTGCAATATGTATGCACATACACACAAACTAGATAAATTTATTTTATTTTATTTTTTTTTTATTGAATCATAGCTGTGTACATTAGTTCAACCATGGGGTACAGTGTGGGGGCTTCACATGCAATCTGAGCTATTTTATCAACCTGATTGACATACCATTCATGATATTTTCTCATTTACTATATGAAAACATTTTTGATCCTTGTTTAGAAGTTTTCTCCTGACTCTTCGAATATGTACCACACATGTGATCTCACCCTTTGTCCCATCTCCCTCCACCCTCTCCCTCCCCTTCCCTTCCTCTCCCCTTTCCCCTTCTTCCTGTGCAATAAATGGGTTGTAGCCTTCACTTGAACGATAAAGAATTTGTCTCATATTAGGGATGTATACATTGGATACTTTTTCTTCCATTCTAGAGATACTTTGCTAAGGAGAACATGTTCCAGCTCCATCCATTTTGACCCTATAATTCCTTTACTGGGTATATACCCAGATGACCAAAAATTACAGAACACAAAGATATCTGTACCAGATTGTTTATAGCAGCCCAATTCATAATTGCTAAGTCATGGAAGAAGCCCAAGAGCCCATCGATACACGAATGGATTAATAAACTGTGGTACATGTATACCATGGAATATTATGCAGCCTTAAAGAAAGA
>CAUYON010004061.1:0-27999 GCA_963573935.1 Arctocebus calabarensis
GGAGACTCGCTTGAGCCCAGGAACTGGAGGTTGCTGTGAGCTGTGACGCCACAGCACTCCATCTAGGATGACAGCTTGAGGCTCTGTCACAAAAAAAAAAAAAAATAATAATAATAATAATAATAATGGCTTTAGTGTTCAAATGATACTGTGGCAAGACATGCCACCAACTTCATTAGGAACAGAGAAATTGTGGAAGAATTTAAGCACAAGAGAAAGTAGCTTCTAAACACAAGTCTTCCTGTTATGAGATCCAAGCAGGTCAGGTATCATGACCAGTTTAGTCTTGTTTTTTTCTTTTTTTTTTTTTTGAGACAGAGTCTCACTATGTCAGCCCTTGGTAGAGTGCAGTGGTGTCACAGCTCACACCAACCTCAAACTCTTGGGCTTAAGTGATTCTCTTGTCTCAGCCTCCCCAGTAGCTGGGACTACAGGCACCCACCAAAACGTCCGGCTCTTTTTTGTTGCAGTTGTCACTGTTGTTTAGCTGGCCCAGGTCAGGTTCAAACCCGCCACCCTCCGTGTATGTGGCTGGCGCCATAACCACTGTGCTACCAGCGCCAAGCTATAGTCTTGTTTTTAACTGGCTCTGATGCCAAGAATCCTTCCTCACATCCTGTGACTTCACTGGGGGGTATGGTTTAATCTCTACCATTAAAAGGATGATTTAAGAAGCTCAGTCCAAAGGCTGCAAAGATCAGGCTGATTAAGGAGAATCAAATGTAGCAGACTGAACCCAAACAACCAGTTAGGCTGGTCCTGCTTTTGGAGAAGAAAAAACATACCATGCTGGAAATGAAGGTGTCAGGTATCCAACATGCAAGGCAATTCGGAAGAGAGATGGAAGATTAGAGCTGATCTGTTAGTGCCTTTTATTTTCTCAGTTGTTATAAGACATGCCCTCGGAAACACATTAAGAGCGCTAGCAACATATCACATCCTGCTGCCCCTAATTTAAACTGTCTGTGGAACTACTGTCTGAAATCCCTTTAGCCAGTTATAGTATTTTTTTTTGGTTGTTTTTTTTTTTAATTTTTATTTATTGTTTTATTTATTTATTTTGTTGTTGCAGTTTGGCCGGGGCCAGGCTTGAACCTGCCACCTTTGGCATATGGGGCCGGTGCCCTACTCCTGAGCCACAGGAGCCGCCCCGGTTTTTTTTTTTTTTTTTTTGAGACAGAGACCCACTATGTCACCCTCAGTAGAGTGCCATTGCGTCACAGCTCACAGCAACCTCAAACTCTTGGGCTTAAGCAATTCTCTTGCCTCAGCCTCCCAAGTAGCTAGGACTACAGGCGGCCCCACAATGCCCGGCCATTTTTTTGTTGCAGTCGTCATTGCTGTTTAGCTGGCCTAGGCCAGGCTGGAACCCACCAGCCTTGATGCATGTGGCTGGCGCTGCAACCACTGTGCTACAGGCACCAAGCCAGCTGATTATAGTATTTCATACACTGACCACTGATAGGCAGTGTATGCAGCTGATATATTACTCAGAAATGTTGATAAGTCAAATTTTTGCAATTTAAATTGGTTTTTTTTTTGAGACAGAGTCTTACTTTGTCGCCCTCAGTGGAGTGCTATGACATCATAGCTCATAGCAACCTCAAACTCTTGGGCTCAAGTGATTCTCTTGCTTCAGCCTCCTAAGTAGCTGGACTACAGGCACCTGCTGCAACACCTGGCTATTTTTAGAGTGGAGTCTCGCTCTGGCTCAGGCTGGTCTTGAACCTGTGAGCTCAGGCAATCCACCTGCCTCCACCTCCCAGAGTGCTACCACACCCTGCCTGCAACTTTGTCCACCCTGGTAGAGTGCTGTGGCGTCATAGCTCACAACAACCTCAAACTCTGGGCTCAAGTGATTCTCTTGCCTCAGCCTCCCAAGTAGCTGGGAATACAGGCACCTACCACAACACCAGCTATTTTTATTTATTTATTTATTTTTTGGTAGAGACAGAGTCTTACTTTGTCGCCCTCAGTAGAATGCCATGGTGCCATGGTGTCACAGCTCACAGCAACCTCCAGCTCTTGGGCTTAGGCAATTTTCTTGCCTCAGCCTCCGGAGTAGCTGGGACTACAGGAGCCTGCCACAACACCCCAGCTATTTTTTAGTTGCAGTTTGGCTGGGGCCGGGTTCGAACCCACCACCCTCAGTATACGGGACTCTTGCTCAGGCTGCTCTCAAACCTATGAGCTCAGTAATCCACTCGTCTCAGCGTCTCAGAGTGCTAGGGATTACACCTGTGAGCTGAATTCGCAGTATTCTATATTCATTTTCCTCTTCGAACCTCTTCTGACCCATTCAGGTCTCAGGCCCTACCTCATAGAATACCCAGGGTCCTCTCACACAGGCTGCTTTTACCCTGAGATTAGGACTGTCTCTCATGACTAATCCCTACAAAGCAGGGGACCAATCCAGGGCTGCCATCACACTTAGTAATAAAGAAATAGGAAGAAAGGTGGGAGGTGATGGCCACCTCCAGTCTTCTAGTGTGACCATAGAGGCTAATTTCCAGATGCCAATTCCCCTTCCTCTGAGAAAGGGCCCAGGGCAGACGCCAGGCATAAATCATTTCACTAGTGGTGCTCTGCATTCCAAAGGGAGTCTTCTTGCTAAGCACAATAATAAAGAAAATGACATCACTACTCCGAATCACAGGCTGAAAGCAATACTGCATTTTGGTTAATTCTCCACAAGAAACACACTTACAGCAGTAGCTAGAATATCTGTGCCTCTGAGGTTTGCTTATCTGTCACTCAGCTAATACTGGTACATCTTCTGACAAAGGTAAACACACTCACCACTCACGTATGCTACTAGAGAGGTGATTGGAGAGCTAGGTAATTAAGCTTTAATATAAGATCTCACAGGGGCAGCGTCTGTGGCTCAAAGGAGCAGGGTGCAGGCCCCATATGCCGGGGGTGGTGGGTTCAAACCCAGCCCTGGCCAAAAAAAAATAAAACTGCAAAAAAAAAAAAAAAGATCTCACTTTTACATATCGAGTACCTCCATCTAGCTTATATAGTAAGCTCATCACAAAGTTCCAGCCTCCCTTTCCAGGATAGAATTACTTCTTTGTTTATATAGAATTAAAGGCCTGGAAAATTTTCTTAAGGCTTAACTTACACAAAGCATTTCATGCTGCTGGGGCTGCTACCAACAGGAAACTATCTGTTTTGTTCACCTCAAAGTAACAAAATTCTTGCTAACCTACTCAGCCATTACTGGTCTATAGCTTTCAATTAGGCTTCACAGCCTTCAGAATCATAACACCAACTTGAATCAACACTGCATACTGTTTCAAAAAAGGATGAATTACTAGATTTTTTTCTGGGAATGCACATTTGCAACATCCCTCTAACCCACTCCTCAGTCCCCTTTTTGTATTTATGAGCAGCTCTTAGACTAAATTTGGATTTCTTGGCAGAATGAGGAATTGCTATTATTAGTCACACTGCTTTCTGAAGTATACCTCCAATTTGAGGGGATTCCTGACTATACTAGGAGTTTCTTTCTCTCTCTTCCTCTCTCTGTAGAGTGATGTTGCTTTCCTTGGATTTAAACCTTATGTTCAAAAAACATAATGAAAGTGCTTGTACTTGTGTCTTCTCTACTATCAGGAATTTTGACATTTTGGAGGTACCAAACAGAACAAAACTGGAAAGGAAAGTCTTGTTTTCAAAACATACTGCAACTATTTCTTCCAGGAAACCAAGCCTCCACCTCCTGAGTTTTTTACGGGAGCAAGGGAAGCTGAAAATCCCATCCCCCACCCAATGGGAGCTAAATTCCCTGCCAGCTCCTCACTCTGCGGATACAAAACACCAAGAACTCTCACTGGGAAGAAGATTGGACTCTTATAGAATCCCTAGTTAAGGCTCTACCAGGATTTCTTCTAGAAAGTTAGGGACAGGCTGAGGAAGCTGGGAAACATGCTATGGAAACAGGATTGCCATACTCAATGAAACCAGACACCTTGCACATACCACCCCACCCCCAGGCCAAAGTGGAGGAGCCCAATCCCAGGCCTAGCTCCTGCCCAAGCCCAGGCAGCCAGTTGGCTCCTCTCTCCACCTGCCTTTCACAGTCAATCCCCTCAAATTACCAACACAATAGGCAGAGTCCGGGAAACAAGCAAGCCTGTTTTACAACTTTGGGAGCTGGAAAGGAATCTCCAAATTAAGCTAACCCAGCCCCCTCTATTTACATGTGAGCTCACAAGCTAAGCCAGAACTAGAACTCAAGTCTTTCAGTCTCACAGCTGGTGAAGGCCTTTATGCGTTTGTTGGTCCCAAGTGCTCAACTCCCAGGGCTCAGCCTGCAAGACTTGGTTGGCATCTAAACCACCTCAGTCCAGAGGACTGCAGAGAACTGCTGAGACCACCTCACCTTCCAACATCCACTGCAGAGACAAACTTAAAAACAGAAATCCAACTCACAAACCCCTTGAGTAGGTTTTGGTGCAGGTTCTCCTTCTTCCTCCACCCCTGCACTTCATCCTGCCCTCTCATACCTGCCACTAATCCTCAGCACACAGTCGCCTTCACTATAACACCTTTTGAATCCAGTACTATCCAGGTATATACCCACCTCCACCTCCTCAGCTCCAGAGAGGCTGAGTTAGAGAAGATGGAATAAAGGGGATAAGGCAAAGGCAGACAGACATGGAGTCTTGGCAAAGGAAAATCTAACAATGTCATGGGACTGTAGGTAAACAGGGATTGGGAGGAGGGAATAATGGTTCAAATAAGACCACAACAAACCTGAAAATGAGGAGTGAGTGTTCTATATGTAGGAAAGAAATGGGCATAGGTGACTAGAAATGAGTCCCGAGACTTGAGGAAAGAAAATGGCTAAAGGCTGAGAACCGAGTACTTGGAGAATTTAATAGGCTGTTGCAGGAATCTTGGGAACTTCTGAATAGTACCCGAAGAAAGACTAAGAACTTCCTGAAGATGGCCCCCTTGTCAGTAGAGAAAGGACAGACACCCACTAAAGGAATATGATGGGAAAGTCTGAGACCTTCTGAGAGAGAGGAGGCAGTGTTTTTCAAGCCTGAATTTGCATTATAAAGAATTACCTGGATAGCTTTAAAAATATATGCTAATGCCCAAGCCACCTAGGCCAATTAAACCAATCTTTGAATGTGAGGCTCAGATAATTGATTTTCCAAGTGTGCAGCCAGGGTGAAGAAACACTGAGGTACAAGAAAAGTTGAAAACCCAGCTGGAGTATTTAAGGATGGTGCTGCTAAACAAGTGGGAAAGTTAAGAGATCATTTTAGTGAGAAGGGAGCCCAAGTTCAAGAAGAATCTTGTGTGTCAGTTATAGCCCTATGTAAAGAAAAGCAATAAGGAAGAGTATGTAACTAAGAGTAACTAAAGTAGTTCTGGACAGACCATGGCACAACATAAGGAAGATTTACAGGGACTGCATCTGTAAAATAATGAGGCCCAAGTGAGAGGCAGAGGACATAAGGCCAAATCTGGGGACAAAAGGTCTGGTCTAATGAACTTTAAACATGTTTTGGAGGGGACAGCAACAAATCTAGGGAAAAAATGAGGAAGAGACTCATAGGTCCAAACTGTAAACAGAAGCCATTCTGATTTATAAGGAGCAACTGAGGTTGGAAATTGTGGGGAATCAGGAAATTACACAGCAGTCAAAGAGTGTTTGAGGCAAAAATATGGGCTATCTTTGAGGGAGGCATGGGTGAGATGAGCATAAGAGCAGCATAGAGAAAGGACAACTTGGAGCATAAGAGCAGCATAGAGAAAGGACAACTGACTAATTCTCCCTAGTTTGAACAGGGGGAAGAATATACAATGCAAGTTTAGAAAATCACTGGTGCTGTTTTAGAAAGATGTGCAGCCTTCCTCTCTAATTAATGAGAAAAAGCTGGAGTCTGGTTTTGCTGGAGGAAACTGTGAAGGCCTCATGTCCAGAATATAAAGCCTGATTTGAAGGCACCGAAGGTACAGGGAAAGGGGTTCACAGGAAACTGGCTGGCCTTAGTTATATGATCTAATTGTTTAAAGATGGGGTTCAGTTAAGATGGGAAGGATAAGAGTAAGGATGAGTTCCATTTGAGAGAAAGTGTTTAAAGGGTAGAAGTGTTTAGCAGAATGTTGGGGGAACACCATTAGGGACAAAGGATGGAGGAAGGAATCAAATCCAAAGTGTTTAATAAATAAAAGGAATGGTATTGGGAGGCTAGGAAAGTGTTGCCTAAATGGAAAAGGGGTGTGGAGGGGGGAAGGCAGGGAGAAGATGAAGCTGGAGTGAGGGCCCAAGGGAGGGCTGGTATCCGTGTAGATTACTAGGCCTGAGAAGAACGGGATGAGGTGATGAGTGGGGGGATTGGGTCCATTTGAAACCTGAAGGATGGAGCTTGACTTGGGGTGGCAGGAACAGTGACGAGAGGAGTGGAGGGTGCAGTTTTCATTTGATAAGGGATTCGAAGGGAAGGGCTAAGTGACTTACTGGGGGAGCAAGAAAGATGTGGAGAGGATGGGAAACAATCTGGGGCATCTGGATGCAGGAAAGAGCTCAGTCTGGGGAATGGACATCGTTCGGCAGCGCTGAAGGAAAAAGGAAACCTGACTGGAAGGCTGGGTCCCGCTTTATGGGGGCTTTAGAGGAGGTGGCCCGAATAAGGGGGATGGGCCGGGCTGGAGGGAGGGGGCTGAAGGACGCAAGAAGGCCCAGTGCGGGGCCGGAGCTCAGAGTGAGGTGGCTAACATGGAGAAGGGACTCAGTGGGTGCGGATGGGGCCCAGTGGAGGGGGCAGGGGTAACTGGGGCAGGGGAGAGTCTTCTAAAGCAGATGAGAGGAGGATGGGGGCGGGGAGCCTGGGCCGGGCCGTTACCTGTCCTGGGTGTTTATCATCCTCGGCGGCTCTGCTCAGGGTGGGAGGAGGCGGCGCAGGGAATGGGTAGGTGGATGACTGGGTAGGTGTGGGGTCGCGCGCGCGCGGGGCCGATCTCTGCGGGCTAAGTCCCTGTCAGGCCGCGGGGCTGAGAGCCCTCCTCCTGCCTCAGCGAGCGCCTGCCTCCAACTGACCCTCCCCGGCCGCCGCCGACGCCGCCGCAACCGCCCCGCCCCCGAGTGCTCATCTGCATAGCCCCACCCCAGCGCCGCGCGGTGTCCTGGGAAACTGGGGCCCACAACAAAGGGCAAAGCACCGCCCCACCTCGGCGCAGGCGCAGAGGGGGCGGTAGCCGGAAAAGGAGTCGGGGTTCCGAATGCTGGGCTGCTTTTGGTGGAGGCTGTGGCCAAGGCAGTGGCTAAGACTGCGGCTGCGCCTGCACTGCCTAAAAGGTGTGCTGTTTTTTTCAAAGTGTTTTCTGTGAGGATTGACCCAGTCTAGTCCTCATCCCTACTTGTTTGTGTGGGGCCAAGCAGGCCTCTGCCTTTTGTAGGCCCTAGAAGGATAGTCATTAATCAAAACAAAATCAGAAATCTAAAAGTATTACACACATATTAGCACCATTTGCAATATGAGTCCAGGCCCACAAATCTCAATTACTTCAGCTTACTGTAATACAGATCGATAATCTCAGCATCCTGAAGACACATCTCAATGGACACATGGTCAAGGCTCCAGTGACTTGTTCATGGTCATTGAAGCCAGATCTCTATAGTGGGTGATGACAGTCACATCACAGTAGTCAGGTGGAAGTCATCATCATTAACTTGTCCACAGTCACTAGCTCACAGCCAATGCCGGTAACTTCAAGCAATCATGCAAGTTTAAGCGGCGCCTGTGGCTCAGCGAGTAGGGTGCCGGCCCCATATACTCAAGGTGGCGGGTTCAAACCCGGCCTCGGCCGAGCTGCAAAACAGAAAAATAGCTGGGCGTTGTGGTGGGCGCCTGTAGTCCCAGCTACTCGAGAGGCTGAGGCAAGAGAATCGCCTAGGCCCAGGAGTTGGAGGTTGCTGTGAGCTCTGTGATGCCACAGCACTCTACCGAGGGCGATAAAGTGAAACTCTGTCTCTACCAAAAAAAAAAAAAAAGTCATGCAAGTTTACTAGTTCACTGACATCCGCTATCTATCCTTCCTGGTCCTTATCACATATTTGTGCCAGAAGGTTATAGTCACTGGTGCACAGATCCCTCAGATCACAGTCGTTGCAGGTCACAATCACAGGCACTGTAACACAATCATCAAAGCCCCCCACTCTCTATTCACAACTACCTTAGATCATAGTTGCTGTCACCTCAAATTACTTTCATTCTTGTATTCAACAAATAATTACTAAGCAGCTACTTACTATGTGCTTCTGCTTCAGGCATGTATTAAAGAGTCCAAAATACTCAATGATCAACTAGACAAGATTCCTGCCTTGGATGTCACAATCTGGTCAGAGGGAGAGACACAGAGGCCATCACAATACAAAGTAATGCTCAATCTTAGGGATGCCACAGAGAAAGTAACTGGGATTAAGGGACTGCTTCAGAGAAAGGGTGATAACTCTGAGAAAGGGTGATGCTCCAGATCAGAGGTCACTATGACTTTTGGTTCATAATAGACTCAAATCACAAAGTCCCACATCAGAGCCATAATTACTTCACAAACAACACATTTTTGCTTTGTGGGTGATAGGGTGCAGAGACAGAAGAAAGTTTGGAGGTCAGGCATGGTGGCTCACGCCTATAATCCTAAGCACTCTGGGAGACCAAGGTGGGTGGATTGCCTGAGCTCACAGGCTTGAGACCACCCTGAGCCAGAGAGACCCCGTCTCTAAAAATGCCAGATGTGGCAGGTGCCTGTAGTCCCAGCTACTTGGGAGCCTGAGGTAAGAGAATCTCTTGAGCCCAAGAGTTGGAGGTTACTGCGAGCTATAATACTACAGCACTCTACTAAGGGTGACAAAGTGAGACTCTGTCTCCAAAAAACAAAAAAAAAGCGTGAAGAAAGAAAGTTTGGAGCTGCCAAGCAAAGTCTTTTTCAGCAAATTAAAGTGGTAAATGATACCAGAAGTCCCATACTCTGGCTCACGTTAAAATCCTTTGCCTTGGCTCAGCGTCCGTAGCTCAGAGGTTAAGGTGCCGGCCACATACACCAGGGCTGGTGAGTTCAAATCCAGCCTGGGCCTGCTAAACAAACAAACAACAACAAAATAGCTGGGCGTTGTGACAACTGTAGTCCCAGATGCTTGCGAGACTGAGGCAATAGAATCATTTGAGCCCAAGAGTTTGAGGTTGCTGTGAGCTGTGACACCACAGCACTTTACCAAGGGTGAATACGTGAGACTCTGTCTCAAAGAAAAAAAAAAAGGCTCAGCACCTGTGGCTCAAGAGGCTAAGTCACATATACCTAAGCTGGTGGTTTTGAATCCAGCCTGGGCCGCCAAACAACAATGATGCCTGCAATCAAAAAATAGCCTAATGTTGTGGTAGGTGCCTGTAGTCCCAGCTACTTGGGAGGCAGAGGCAAGACAATCGCTTAAGCCCAGGAATTTGAGGTTGCTGTGAGCTGTGATGCCACAGCACTCTACCCAGGGCTACAGCTTGAGGCTCTGTTTCAGAAAATAAAATAAAATCCTTTGCCTTGTCCTCTCAGCTATCCCTATCTACTCTTCCAAATTCAAGTCAGGTACGTTCTTAAATTAGTACCTAGCAGAATTGGATAATTAACCCTACCCTGATCCTCCTTATCTCATAGTCCCAGAGACCTGGCCAATCCTCCTGGTCCTCAAAGAGAGTGGGGACGGCTCACTTCTGCCAGCCCATCCCCAAACAAGTAACCTTTTGCCCTGAAGGGAAGTTTCTGACCAGTTGTTTGGCAAATGTAGAGAATTCACTATATCGATGATAGCAGTCATTTATTGAACATCATGCAAAACTGCTCATTTTTATAGCTCTCCATCCCCATTTTACAGATGAAGAGAATTCATCCTCAGGGAGGCTTATTCTGTCAGCTAACCTTTATTGAGGGTCTATCTAATACCAACAACGTTAATTTGCATTCTCTAATTCAAAGCTGTTAAGTGGTGGAGTTGGAATTCAGACCCAGGGTTATCTGAATTCACATGGTGGAAGAGTCAGAAATTGTAGGCCACAGATTGCTGTTTAAAGGAGTGGCCACCTGATAGATCCCTGTACATCAAGTGAAAAATTCATGAAAATGGGGAGCCACCTGCCTCTAACCTGTACTATCCAATGTGATAGCCACTACCCACAAAAAAAGGTTAATTAATTAATTTATTTATTTATTTTGAGACAGAGTCTGACCATGTCACCCTGGGTAGAGTGCTGTAGCATCACAGCTCACAGCAACCTCAAACTCTTGGGCTCAAGCGATTCTCTTGCCTCAGCCTCCCAACTAGCTGGGACCACATGTGCCCTCCACAACACCCAGCCATTTTTTTGGTTGTAATTGTCGTCGTATAGCAGGCCCCCACCTTTGATGTATATGGCTGTCACCCTACTCACTGAGCTACAGGCGCCAAGCCAATGAAGTGAATTAAAATGAAATAAAGTATACTTGGGTGGCGCCTGTGGCTCAGTGAGTAGGGTGCTGGCCCCATATACCGAGGGTGGCAGGTTCAAACCCAGCCCCAGCCAAACTGCAACAAAAGAAATAGCCAGGCATTGTGGTGGGCGCCTGTAGTCCCAGCTACTTGGGAGGCTAAGGCAAGAGAATCGCCTAAGCCCAAGAGTTGGAGGTTGCTGTCAGCTGTGATGCCATGCACTCTACCGAGGGTGATAAAGTAAGACTCTGTCTCTATAAAATAAGTAAATAAATAAATAAATAAATGAAGTATACTTATCTGGCTGGGAAGATAACATGATCATGAAGGTGGTTTTCCCAGGGCAAGGCTTATCCACTGTACTCCAGATGTGCTCACCCCTGCAATTTCCCCAAATGGGGAGACCTTGGCTGCATAATTTATGGTAATGGGGGACTCGTTGGTGTCCCCCCCTGTTTTTTTTTTTTTTTGGTAAAGACAAGAGTCTCACTTTATTGCCCTCGGTAGAGTTGCCGTGGTGTCTCACAGCTCACAGCAACCTCCAACTCCTGGGCTTAGGAGATTCTCCTGCCTCAGCCTCCCAAGTAGCTGGGACCACAGGCGCCCGCCAAAACACCTGGCTATTTTTTTTTTTTTTGCAGTTCGGCCGAGGCCGGGCTTGAACCTGCCACCTTCAATATATGGGGTTGGCGCCCTACTTGATGAGCCACAGGCGCCGCCCACCTTTTTTTTTTTTTTTTAAATAGAGACAGAGTCTCACTTTATCGCCCTCGGTAGAGTGCTGTGGCATCACACAGCTCACAGCAACCTCCAACTCCTGGGCTTAGGTGATTCTCTTGCCTCAGCCTCCCAGTAGCTGGGACTACTGGCGCCTGCCACAATGCCTGGCTATTTTTCTGTTTTTGCAGTTTGTCGGAGGCTAGGTTTGAACCCACCACCTTCGGTATATGGGGTCAGTGCCCTACTTGATGAGCCACAGGCGCCATCCTTCCCCCCCTTTTTTTGAGACAATCTTATTTTGTCACCCTGGGTGGAGTGCCCTAGTGTGGTAGTTCATAATAACCTCAGACTCTTGGGCTCAAGTGATCCTCTTGCCTCAGTCTCCCAAGTAGCTGGGACTATAGGCACCCACCACAAAATTAGTGGGGCATTGAGGTCGGCACCTGTAGTCTCAGCTACGCAGGAAGCTGAGGCAGGAAGATCGCTTGATCTCAGGAGTTGGAGACCAGCCTGAGCAAGAGCAAGAACCCATCTCTACTAAAAATAGAAAAATAGCAGGCCAGGCGAGGTGGCTCGTAACTATGATCATAGCACTTGGGAGGCCGAGGCAGGTGGCTAGCCTGAGCTCACAAGTTCGAGACCAGCCTGAGCCAGAGCAAGACATCTCTAAAAATAGCCAGTGCATTGTGGTTGGCGCCTGTGATCCCAACTACTTGGGAGGCTGAAGCAAGAGAATCAGTTGAGGCCAGGCACGGTGGCTTATGCCTATAATCCTAGCACTCTGGGAGGCCAAGGCCAGTGGATTGCCCTGAGCTGAAAGGTTCAAGACCAGCCTGAGCCTGAGCAAGACCCTGTAGTCCCAGCTACTCGGAAGACTGAGGTAAGAGAGGGACAGCGCCTGTGGCTCAAAGGAGTAGGGCACCAGCCCCATATACCAGAGGTGGCAAGTTCAAACCCGGTCCCAGCCAAAAACTGCAAAAAATAAAAATAAAAAGAAGAAACACATGTTGGGCAGCACCTGTGGCTCAGTGAGTAGGGCACTGGCCCCACACATACTGAGGGTGGCGAGTTTAAACCCAGCATTGGCCAAACTGCAACAAAAAAATAGCTGAGGGATGGCGCATTGGGCTCAAGGAGTAGGGCGCCGGCCCCATATACTGGAGGTGGCGGGTTCAAATCTGACCCCAGCTAAAAAAAACTCAAAAAAAAAAATAAATAAATAGCTGGGCATTGTAGCAGGTGCCTGTAGTCCCAGCTACTCAAGTGGCTAGGCAAGAGAATCGCATAAGCTCAGGAGTTTGAAGTTGCTGTGAGCTGTGACACCACAGCACTCTACCAAGAGTGACAAAATGAGACTCTGTCTCAAAAATAAATAAATAAATAGGGCGGTGCCTGTGGCTCAGTGAGTAGGGCGCCGGCCCCACATACCAAGGGTGGCGGGTTCAAACTCGGCCCTGGCCAAACTGCAACACAAAAATAGCCGGGCATTGTGGCGGGCGCCTATAGTCCCAGAGGCTGAGGCAAGAGAATCGCCTAAGCCCAGGAGCTGGAGGTTGCTGTGAGCCATGAAGCCATAGCACTCTACCAAGGGTGACAAAGTGAGACTCTGTCTGTAATAAATAAATAAATAAATAAAAATAAAAAGTTGTGTACCATAATTATAAAGTTATTTCAAACCATTTCCCACCAAATCATCGTATTTCTTTATACATATTTAAAATTTTTTTATACAATTTCGGTTATTTTTATTAGAGCAAGTGTGTTTCTTTTTTTTTTTTTTTTGACAGAGCCTCAAGCTGTCACCCTGGATAGAGTGCCGTGGCATCACAGCTCATAGCAACCTCCAATTCCTGGGCTCAAGCGAGTCTCTTGCCTCTGCCTCCCAAGTAGCTGGGACTACAGGCGCCCGCCACAACGCCCGGCCATTTTTTGGTTGTAGCCGTCATTGTTGTTTGGCGGGTCCGGGCTGGATTCAAACCTGCCAGCTTAGGTGTACGTGGCTGGCGCCTTAGCCCGTTGAGCCACAGGCGCCGAGTCAAGACCTGATTTTTTAAATAGTTACAAACTTACTTTAAAAAATTTAATAATGTATCTTATTTATGACATTAAATATTCTAATTTTTTAAAATATGAGTTTAAAATTTTTTTATCACAGATTATCAAAATTTATGAAAATAATATATTGGGCACTTTCGCTGTTTCCAACTTTTCTATACAACTGCAGTTGACCCAGTACTATACAGAGGCAGGCAGCCTTTGTCTCAAGGGTCTGAGCTGTAAATTAATAAGCCACAGATAGGTCTTTCGTGCACATGATGTGAAGGAAATAATCCATATAAAGATTTTTCCCAACTTCTATTTGATGTTTTTTGAAGGCTGCTTTGTACTAAGGGTCTTGGAGAAAAATCCAAGGGCTCTCAATCATATTCTACTTTAAAAGAAAAGGAATTGGGTCCATGCTTTTGTTAAATAGATCTGTTCCATCTCTCTTTGAAAAGAAATGACAACTAAATCTCAAAATTCTCTCTGAGAATTTTGTCCTACTCTGGGGCAAATTGTGCTTCCTGCTTACAAAGGACTGTATCTCTCTATTATAATACAATTAAGAAGATTTTATTCTAGCTCTCTGAAATGATTTGAGGTCAATTAGCTAACTTCATTGAGCTTTGAGTTCTTCTTACTTATACATTGGGGAATAATATTATTATCCCATAATTATAATATATAATTATATATTATATAATATTATTATTATCCCCTTAGTAAGGGGAATAATATTATGTCAAAACTAAATAAGTGTTGATGGAGTGCATGGCACAGAGTAATCACTCTGTACAGGGTAGCAATTCTTATTTGACAGTGATTTCATTTCTAACGCTAAGAGTAACATAGAGCAGAGAGTAGGGTCTAAAAAGTGTGAAGGGGAGTGTTGGGATGGGACATTCAAATGTCTGTAATTAGATTCAGGGGACGTGTGGATGGTCCTCTGCTTAACAGTCTACACGCACTTCCTACTGTGACAGACTTGGTCCCCCACCCCTGTGTAAAGGAAGCGTCTTCTACCCGAGTTCTACCATTATTTAGCTCAGAGCTTCTCAAAGTCAGAGGCATCAGCGTCACCTGGAAACTGCCTAGAAATACTGATTACCAGGTCCCTCCCAAGGCCTCCTAAATCAGAAACTCTGGAAATGGATCGCAGTAATCTGTGTTTTAAAAATCCCTCCAGGTGACATTGCTGCACATGGACACTTGAGAAGCCCTGATCTAGCTTGAGCCTTCACTAGGCCTGCCCAGCCCCTGCTCTCCTACCAGCCCCTGGGGCTGGTGTCTTGTGTAGGCAGCGTCTTGCTCTTTCCAGGCTTGCTGTGGAGTCCTGAACTCTCACCTTGGCCTCCCAGAGTGCTGGAATTACAGGTGTGAGTGGTGGCTGGGTTCTGCCTGACTCTCTCATGACTCCTAGCAGCATTTTAGTCAGTATATTAGTTACCTATTGCTACATTAAAAATTACCTCCGAAATGTATTGGCTCAAAACAGCAGAAAACATTTATGATATCATACTGTTAACAGCTGAGGGTCAGACGTTCAAGAACAGCATTGCTCAGTGTTTGTGGCTCACAGTCTCTCAGGAATCTATAGGCAGACCACGGAAGGGATGAAGATGAGGCTGCTTCTGTCGGAGCTCATTTACATGATTGGCAAGTGAATGGTGGGTGTCGGTGAAAGGACTCAGCTCTTTCCCATCTGATGTCTCCTGACAGTGGCTTGAGTGTCCTCATGATGTGGCATCTAGCTTCCCCTATAGCGAACCATTGAAGACAGTAAGGCATGCTGTTTAAGATTTAAACTTCCCCAAAGTTATAAGCCATCATAATTGTCACATTTTGTTAAAATAGCGATATAAGACTGGAAGAATAGGCTCTTTGTAACAATAAGATACCACATTATAAATGGAACCTAATGCCATGCCAGGCAAGAGTTAAATTATACACCTGATACATAAAGAATAAACCATTTTCTAGCTGCCACAAGGGTTTTCCCCAGCAGCTAAACAAACACTGGCCTTAAGATAAGCAATATTGAAACAATTGCAGCCCACTCACCAGCAGACACTGAGTGATCCCATTGCAAGAGCCATATTTACAGTTTTTTTTTTTTTGAGACAGAGTCTTGCTTTTTCACTCTTGTTAGAGTGCTGTGTAGTCATAGCTCACAGCAACCTCAAACTCTTGGGCTCAAGTGATTCTCTTGCCTCAGCCTCCTGAGTAGCTGGGACTACAGGTGCCCACCACAACACTTGGCTATTTTTTTTTTCTGGGGGCTAGATTTGAACCCGCTACCTCTGGCATATGAGGTCGCACCCTACCCCTTTGAGCTGCAGGCGCTGCCCCAACATTCGGCTATTTTGTAGAGACATGGTTTCTATCTTGCTCAGGCTGGTCTGAAACACATGAGCTCAGGCACTCTCTCTGCCTCGGCCTCCTACAGTGCTAGGATCATACTTATAGTTTTAATAGGATAATAGACTAGTTTCTGTCAGTTTCTCCTGCTGAGACACCACCGGCCATGGACTGGTTCTGGCTGGTTTATAGAAGCTATACATTTGAGTGGTTTCATGTGCTTGCCTTACTTTTTAGCATACAGGACCAAATTTACATGCATTAAATGTTAAGTCTCTACCTCAGAGTGAACATGGGATACATGTAACATACATGTTTATTAATAATCACTCCCCTTCACGAATACGGATAGCTCTCTCCTAACCTGTTAAGTGTGTATACTTGGTCAACCCATTCAGCATGAATTCCCGTCTCGTCCTCTGACTCTCTCATTACTCCTAGCAGCTGGAGTCTTGCATTTGAGTCAGTGCCTGCTTCTGGTGTCCTCCAGAGGACTGCTTCTCATCCCTTTCTCAGAAAACAATGCTCTGCTCTCCAAATTTATGTATCTAGTGAGTTTTGGAACATATTTATTAAAAGCAAATCACCAGGAGCAGACCACATTCAAGGGGACAAGAATTAGGCCCCACATTTTCAAGGAAGAAGTATCGGAAAATTTATTGGCATATTTAAAAAATGCCACAGAAATCTTTGGGGAAAGCCTCCCGCCACATTCCACTCAATTCTTAAGATGCTACGTCCTGCTGGCCCATTCTGGCTGAGTCTAGATGTTGGCCTCTGTCCTTGGCCAGTGTCCTGTGCAACCCACCAGATAGATTGCCCCCTTTATCTGTTTCCAGTCTTTAATCCACATTCGTGTTGACAGTCCAGGGGTCTTATCTCTTTGTAATGACAAAATCCAGCCATTTACTGAGCACTGCTGTGCATAATAACTGGTGCATTTGGCTATTTCTAACTTGGTGTGTCTGACATGTCCCAACACAAGCAAAGTCTTTGTCAATAAAAAGATTAATTTGAGTCAGTTAACTCTTTGTTAACCAGGCTCAGGGCTACCACCTAAATGTATCCGATTAGAGCATTATGCAACACTGCCCAGCTGAGGGAGTGAGTGAGTAGAGGCTGAAATCTAATCCACATTCCAGCAACCACAGAAATCCTTGGTTTGGGTGGCATATGTGTAGAGGAAAGGGAGCCTATTTCCACCATGCACAAATGTGCCATCTATTTGCTGAGCTTTAAGCCTGTAGGATTATGCCTAGCCAGGATGGATATTTTTTCTGTAATTCTCACCTAAGTGTATATAGGGTAGCAGTGACTCCAGTTATGTCCCATTTTGTTGTACATAACAGAAACCCAACTCAAACAGGTTTTAGAAAAAAAGCAACTTCACTAAAAACCTAGGTTTTGTAGTGACTTTAAACATGGTTGGGTCTATCTACTCAAGTTATGTTATTGAAATCTGTTTCTCTCTTTTTTTTTCTGTGTTAGCATTATTTTCAGAATGACTCTCTGCAAGTGGTGGCAAGTTGACCAAGTTTATTTACTAACCCCTTGAAACCCCAGGACAAAAAGAAATTTGTTTCCTGAATAGTTTCAACAAAAGTCCTGTGATGACGTCTGGTTGGCTAGTGTCTGAACCATTCTTTCTGGCAACGGTCACAGGATTTTGTATTTGGCTGGACCCTCATTCTTTGCTCATTTCTAGAGCTGGGGAGTTAGTCCCACTCCCATTCAAATCACACTAAGATTGAGAATTGGTGGTTATCCAAGGAAAAATTGGGCGCTATTTCCAGTAAAAGAGGGAAGTATATCTTAGATGCATTAAATATAATATGTATTGGTAGCACTCACTGGATTCATACTTGGTGTAACTCTAAACCAATCAGGCAATAGCATTTCCCTCTCTTCAGTAACTGATTAAGAGGCGGAGTCATGCAGTCACAGCCCAAGTACAGCCAATGCTTCTCAAAGAGGCTTTTTCTTGGCTTGGCACACGTAGCACAGTGGTTATGGCGCCAGTCACATACACCAAGGGTGGTGGGTTCAAACCTGGCCTGGGCCAACTAAACAACTGGAAAAAGAAAACAGCCGCACATCGTGTCCCTGCACCTGTAGTCCTGGCTACTTGGGAGGCCAAGGCAAGGGATTTGCTTAAGCCTGAGAGCGTGAGCTGTGATGCCATGGCACTCTACTAAGTGTGATACAGTGAGACTCTGTCTCAAAAAAAGGAGGCTTTTTCTTTTTCTTTAGGGAAAAGGATTCTTTTTTGTCCTCTTACCTCCTTTAGGCCTTGAACCTAAAAATATGCAAAGGTGGGGCCTTAGTTCCCACCTGAAATGGTAAAGGCGTTCTCTGCTGAGGATGGAGCTGCTGCGACAGCGGATGTTAGAACTGAGAAAAAGAAAACAACCCAAGACCTGGAGTAAGGGTTTCTGCCTCCAGAGCAAGTGGCTCCTGGACTTTTCGGGTGATCTATTATAATAAATCCCTTGTTAGTCATGTTTTCTGTGACCGCAATAAAAGATTCCTAGCTGGTACATCCTGACACGACGCTGCTCCAGGGACTGCAGAGGTCCAGTGAGACCTGGGCCCTACGCGTGGTCCCCAAAGCCTTCTTATACCCCAAACCCTAATACCCATTTGATTCTTCCTCCATGTTGAATTGGTTCTCTCTTTGTAAATCTCTGATAATAAGTCATGCCACCCACGCCCTATGGGGATTCAGGACTAATTAGAACGCTTGTAAAATTTTTTGTTTTTATAGAATGTTAGCAAAAGAGCTAATTTTTTGTTTTTATAAAATGTTATTAAGAGCATTAGTATCTTGTACTCTCGATTCTCCTGTCTTTTCTTTTTAAACTTCCCTGTTGCTTCTTTTAAAAAGTGACTAATTATCTAGATTCACTTTTCAAGGTGTAAACAGCTAAACTAAAAATACCCCTTTCTCTGATGGGAGGTGAGAGGGAAGGACTGACTCTCTCTTTTCTGTTCTTTCATTTTTCTCCTTTGCTCTTTCTAAATTCTTGATTTTTGTGTCTCTAGTACTGGGAAAAAAATGTAATTATTCAGAAAATGTCAACACCAGCGAGCTTTTAATTTGACTTATTTGTTTTGCATATAGGTTTGTCACGAACTGGTGTCATTTTAAGAAAATATTACATTGATTTGTGTGAGTTGGGTAGATTGAGTGTGGAGAAAATTGGCCATAAGATACAGAAACCAAGAAAAAAAAGAAAAGTGAAAATATACTGGGAATGAAGAGGAGAGATAGATAGGAGGAGCAGAAGAAAGGAAAATGGCATGTATTGAGGTGGAAAATATATTTGAATCCACCTGTGACTCTGCTGTCAACGTTTGGCTACAAAAGGGAATAATGATTGAGGTGCCAGATTCAGCAAAGAAAAATATACCCAGTAAAAAATTGAATTTTAGGTACATAATGAATAATTTTTTAGTATAAATGTATCTCATTTGAATATTTCATGGGCATGCTAAGTGTGAGACTGTGGAGATTTTTCTTTCTGAGGGTCAATGGGTTATCTTGTTAGCATTCTGAAACCTGCGGGTGCTACCGAGTGCAGCTAGTATTCTCAGACTAGAACCATGGGGTAGTTGTGTTGTTGAGTTCCCGGAACACAGAGCCTCTGCCTTGTTTCAACAAATGACCTTAGAACAACAAATGTTCATTCTTCCTTCTCATTTAAGTGCTGTGACTATACTGTGCATGTATACATAGCATATTATGTGTGTATATATGTATATATATATAAATTAACTTTTTACTATGGAAATTTTTCAAATGTATACAAGTGTGAAAAAATTATACTGAATTTCATGACCCTATTTGACTATCTTATTTCATTAAATCTTCTCTCTACTTCTTTTATTTTTCTGGAGTATTTTAAAGAAAATTCCAATTTTTGTCTAGGGAGGCAGGATTGGGAAGGATGAAGGGAGGAAGGAATGGGGAAGAGACAGGGTCAGCAGGTTGGGGTGGAAGTCAGCAGCGTTCTCCTTTTTGGCTTTCTCTGAAACGTCTGTCTTATGAAAAATACTAAATTTTTGCCCCTATTACTCCTAGCTTTATATATCACACAAGTCTATACTTTTTAGGGTAACTAGTGGGTTCTATGATTTAATTATTGAAGTATTCCTAAAATTGGGTCTGAAGACGCCGAGAGCAGCATGGCAGAGTAAAGTCGTGTGCAGAGAGTCATCTGGGGACTTGGTCAAGCACGGGTCCTGAGTTTTAACCCCATCCCAGAGTTCTTGATTTAGGAGATCTAGGGCAGGGCTGGAGAATTTATAGTTTTACAAGTTTCTTGGTGATATGTTAGTGGCAGTCCAAGGAGTATATTGTGAGAAGGACCCCTTATGTGATAAAAAACGTATTGGTCATGTAAGGCTGAAAAAGAACCCTAGTTCTGTAACCTGGGGCAGGTTATGTAAACTCTCAGCTCCAGCTTCTTCCTCTGTGATCAACAAATGCTCATCCCTTCTTTTCCAATGATGATTTCCTGCTTTTAAAAGCAAGAGGTCGTCTTTCCTTTATGTTTGTCAGCAGCAAATCAGAAATGGTTTTCCTTTGTATTCATTCTTCATGCAATCTCAGAATTTGGTTGTGTCTTTAGTGTGGAGTTTTCTGTCAACACTTCTGAGCTTAAAGAATTGCACTCTGGCTGGGCGTGGTGGCTCATGGCTATAATCCTAGCACTCTGGGAGGCCGAGGCAGGAGGATTGCTTGAGAGTTCAAGAGCCATCTGAGAAAGACAGAGACTATCTCTACTAAAAACAGAAAAGTTAACTGGACTTTGTTGCAAGTACCTGTAGTCCCAGCTACTCAGGAGGCTGAGGCACGAGGATCACTTGAGAGGCTGAGGCCACGGCACTCCATCCTGGGCAACAAAGTGAGACTCTGTCTCAAAAGAAAAAAAAAAATTGTACTCAGAATCTTGAAGCCAGGGAATGAGGGGAAAACAACTATAATCCATTCTTTCAGCAAATACCTATTGAACCTTCTAGTGGGGTGAGTAAAAAGGGACAATCTAGGTAAGGTCCTAATGAACTAGGAAAAATACAGTGATAAGTCAAAGTCAGATAATGATCTGTATTATTCTCTTATAATTCTGGAGGCTAGAAAGCCCAAGTCAGTTCCATGGGATGAAGGCAGGGTGAGGACAGGGCCACATTCTCTCCGGAGAGAATGTGTCTCTGTCTCTTTACAGCTTCTGGAGCTTCATTCCTTGGCTCACGGCACCTTCATCTTCAGAGTCAGTAGTGAGGTATCTTCAAATCTCTCTTTCTCCTGTTGTGGCAATAGGTGAAGGTGGTTTGCTGCCGTGAAGACTGTGGAAGCAGGTGGAAGATGACTTAGGAAGGATGGGAACAATGTCAGAAAGTAGTTATCACAATCTACTGCAAACATCCCAGGAGTCGTGTGGTCATATAGCAATAAGGGTAAATATTTACAAGAAGGTTTCCACTTGCCAGGTGTTTTACAGCCACCCTTTCCCCCTTTAATACTCACAACAACCCTTTATGAGGGAGGTACTGTATTACACATGAAAAAAACTAAAGTACAAAGTACAATTTGCCCTGAGTCAGATGGTTTATAAATAGTAACCTGATTATAAGGCAGGCAGCCAGCCTGCAGAACCGAAATCTAAGGAAACCTTGCTGGTCTGAGTGTAGTCTGACCACTCAGGAACTTGTTAAAAATGAAGAATCTCAGGCACCTACTTGACTTATAGAATCAGAATCTGCATTTGAACTACAGTCCCATTGATCCAAATGCGCATTAAAGTCTGAGAAGCACAGCTAGGAAGCATTGAAGCTACAGAGTCAGCAGCTGTGGAACTGAAACATCTCTGATGTTTGCTGTGACAATCTTAGGAAGACCAGTTAGTCTGATAAGTCTTCATTGGCTAAGCAAATAAGTCTTCATGGCCACCAATCTCTCTGTGTTCATGTCTCCAGGCTTAAGGAAGGGACACCACAGTGTGTTCTGAAGGGCAGTTACTTGTCTCCTGGGTGCTAAGATATTTGGCGACTCAGTTATTTATCACTCTGTGTGCTGCAAAGTCCAGTGTGATAAATTATGAACGAGAGGGTTATTAAATTACAGCAGCCTTGCTTACATCAGATGCTGGTGGTAGGCATATTTTGGGCACTATAATTATCACACAGCAAGGAGAGACTCTTTCATGATGAGTGTGCTTATAAAAGATGCTTATTCACAGAGGCCTGCTTTTACCGTAGGTCCTTGTTAGACTGGTACTCCATTTCTTTTTCTTTTGTAGAGACAGAGTCTGACTTTATCGCCCTCTGTACAGTGCTATGGCGTCACACAGCTCACAGCAACCTCCAACTCCTGGGCTTAGGCAATTCTCTTGCCTCAGCCTCCAGAGTAGCTGAGACTACAGGCACCTGCCACCATGCCCGGCTCTTTTTCTGTTTTGCACTTTGGCCGAGGTCGCGTTTGAACCCACCACCTTCAGTATACGGGGCCAGTGTCCTATTCAATGAGCCACAGGTGCTGACCTAGTACTCCATTTCTAAACCTCAGAGTGTGTGCCTTTGTTTGAATGAAGGAATAGAATGATAGGACGGAAGATGGCTAGTAAGACTACTGTTTATCATGGACTACTTATGTTAGAACTACCTGGTGCTGGTTAAAAATGTAGATATCTGTGCCCTACTTGGGAAATACTCTAGGTGGATTATCTAGAAATTTTAATTTTTAACATGCTTATCATATAAACTAATCTTTGAGAGTTACTGTTGTCTATAATCAGACCTAACCCCTTTGTTATTGTATGGATAAGGAATCAGAAAAAGAGTAGTATAATGACTTGAATAAAATTTGAGCGCCTCAGATATAGTTACATTTTCCATTTTCCTTTATCATATACATGTATGTATATAAGTTTGGTATTGGCTGGCTTTTCAGGAGGGCTTTTTAGTTCTATTAGCATCTAGTAAAACAAGGGCTAGCTGATTGTGAGTAGTAAGATATACAAGTAAATGCTAAATAATCAGTAGTTAAACTTGAAAACATCTCTCATGTAATATTAAGATCATTTGCCACAAGGAATGCTAAATTCACAGGATTTAACTAGAATTTAAAAAGTTGAGGCATCTGGCTGAGTTCCCTGAAGGAAATGCATAGTGCCCCAAGTTGCCAGGAGAGGGCAGCAGAGAGCTGCTGAACGGCCCATATAGGCCGAGTGAACCAAGGTTCTCAGTTAGCAGGATGTTAGAACTGCAGCCAAGAGTTGGCTACCCTGGGAGTGTCTGCTAAGGACATCACTAATTTGAATAGCCTGGACGAGGATTGTGGAGTTGGGAGTAGAGGCAATTACCCCTCAGAAGACAATGTCCACACCAGAGGGTCAAAGAGAGGAGTCAGCAATATGAGTGGAGGGTTGGGAGCAGGGGCAAGGGTGTGTCAGAGCGATAGTGTGGTTGTCAGCTAGTTATCCTGACTCTCAGTATCGCAGGGGCTGCTGTCTTGCGCAGGAAACGGTGGGGCATCCAACAAAGAATCGCATTTTAAAACCATAATCATATTATTAAAAAACCTAGAACTTAATTTCTTATTTGAGAAACCACTTTGTAGTGAGAGCGTCAAATTCTTTTCAGAAAATGCCTCATATTTAAAACAAACAATTTAAGAAATCCAAGACAATGCTTGATTAAATAGTATAATTACAGTATAATCAATATGTGCTGGAGAAGTTTCAGGGAAAGGAGAGATCAATGAAGGTTTCAGTGGTGAAGGAAGGCTTCTTTATGGAAGTGGAATTTGATCTGAGCCTTAATGGATGGGTATGATTTAGAAAGGCACAGAGGACACTCAATGACCAGAGGGAGAAAGACTCAGTGCTCAGTCTGTGTGCCACCGTCTGTGTCCTCAAGGAGGTACCTTGAGTGCACAATGGGCTGGGGCCTTATATGCTCAAGACCTTGTTTGACTTTTGGTAAACAGTTTTTTGTTTGGATAGTTTCCAATATGTTTTGAAAGAATAGAGTCCAGCTTTTTTAAGTGAATGAGCATGTCATTCACTCAGAGGAAGTAAACACTGATGCCACATGCTTCTGAAACAGGCAGCTCACAATGAGGTATGTTGCTAGGAAGCAGATGATGCCTGATTCCTTCAAGTAAGGGCATCAAAATCTTGACTCCATGAATAGGCTCTATTCATTTCCTGTCCAGAAAATATACTTAGATTTTTATAAAGAAGATAAAAGGTTTTGTTGAGAATTCTGTGATCATAACCAGGCATAGCTGTCTATGCCTTATATAATAAAAGACACAAGAGATAGATTTTCTTATCACTTACAATTGTGGCCCAGGTATTAGTTGTGATTCAGTGTGTAGACTTTCCTTGTATATCCCATTTCTCCTGGGATTTGAGCATTCTTCTTCTTGTTAGCGTTTTATTACCAATCACTGACAGAACTTTTTTGTCTTTGCTTATACACTTGCCTAAAATATGTCCTTTTCAACTAATTTTTATAAAAGGCTTCATGCCTTTCCAATGTGGTTCGTGACACACCAGCTCTTTTGCAATGTTAGAGAGCATTTCTCAACTTTTTTTATTATTAATTATTATCATTACTTTTAGTCTGAGCAAATTAAACATAAAACATTTTAAAGATAAAATGTTTTTCCATTGCTAACAGTGGTTCCCAATAGTAGTGATTCTCTTGGGAATTGAGATCGGGTTGGGGTCATGTAGGAAAGGAAATAACACCTGCAACCAAGGGGAAGATCACAGAGATGCTGAGAAACCCTCCATCCACTCGCTGGGGTGCTTTTAGTAAGAAGCATTGCTGTTACTTCAGGATTCAGGATGCTCTCTGTGTTTGTATGAATGTATGTGTACATGTCGGTGTAGGTGTTTTGCAATTGGTATGAAGTGTGCTCCTTCTTGTTGGTTTGAAAGGAGTGTTTTTAATCCTTTTGGTGAATCCCTTCTGTAGGTTAAATTACTTCCCACCTAGGATCCTAGATGAAAGTACGTTCTTCATTGGGCAGTGCCAAGGGTGCCAGGATGGTTCTCGGACAACACCTCTATGTTTCTTCTTAGCAGCATGATTTAGAAAGAGCCCAGATAAAGTTTTATTTAATCATTGAATGCTTAATATTGTAATCTATGTTCTTTCAAGAAGGCATTTTCCTTTGTGACATTTCTCAGTGTCTCAAGCCATCCATAAAATATTATTTGAGGAAGATAAACGAGAGGTTAGGATCAATTGTTTGAAGCTCTGCCGAACAAAAGGAATAACTTAGATGAGAAGAAATTAACCACTTGAGTACATTTAATGCCTCCAAATGGCTGAGAGTTGTTAGAAGTCATTAAAGAATCAGCAATTCCAGTAGAATCCAGCTTTAGTGAGTACAGGCCAGGAATTTAAACAGTCTTCGTAGGTTCGTGCTTATTTTCTTTTGAATAGAATATCTACTCTCTTCCTGTCTCAGCCCATTGTGCCTCTTTCCAAGTCTTGGTGGGTTAATTGGGGGTGCGGCTTATGTGAACTTGGCAGGTGGGGTAAGGATGGGATTCTTGGACAGTGAACTGTTTTCTGAAATTGCTCTCATCTCAGAGGCAGAAGGTCTGAGCTGGGCTCCTTCCTAGTTTGATGAACTCCAAGGTCAACTAGTTCCATCAGAGTGTTTAGCTGACGTCTGCTGGTGACTTCTGCTTCTGTGCCCCAGTGCTCTGGCTTCTCTCATTACACTTGGTGACCCTGTTTACTTAGTCCCTGCCTAAGTTTATGATGTGTTGTGGGCACCCCTGAAGTCCAGGTGAAACTCCACTATTGTGATCCCTTCTGTGAAACTTTCCAGTTAGATTTTCTGGAGCTTTAGGAAGTTTTTGGTACCATACATGAAATTAGAAGGCAGTTTGGAGAGTTAACTGAGGCTTTTCTCTGTCTAATTATTTCTCATCATCAAATTTGATCTGAGGTCAAATCTTATCTAATACAACCCTGCTTCATGTAATATCCATTAGCACATGGTTATAAGGGGAGATTGAGTATGTTCACTCCAGTATTGGCAACCATAGCTGGACAAGAAGTCTTTCCCTTTTTGGAAACTCCCTCTACCTTTCCAACCCCCTTTTATTTTTGAGACAAAACCTCACTCTCCTTCCCAGGCTAGAGTGCCATGATATCAACCTCGCTAATAGCAACCTCAAACTCCTGGGTTTAAGGGATTCTCCTGCCTCAGCCTCCTTTTGAGTAGCTGGAACAAAAGGCAGCTGCTTTGATGCCCCAACTAATTTTTATATTTTTAGTAGAGATGAGGTCTCACTCTTACTCAGACTGGTCTTGAACTCCTGAGCTCAAGCAATCCTCCTCCTTGGCCTTCCAGAGTGCTAGGATTGCAGGTGCCTTAACCCCCTTTTTAGTACACCTCTGATCTTTGGGTGTCTAATCCTAAGAGGGGAGATTGTATATATCTTGCCTTCCTCTGCCCCCTTTCTTAATTCCACCATTCCTGAGCTTGGAAAGGAAGAACCCTATGCTTTCTACTTCTATGTCCTATCTTCTTTCTACCCCAGGGCAGCAGGCCTCAGGGTGAGCCATCAAATGTAGGAGGAGTAGCTTCCGTATGGAATATTCTCTCCCAGCATGTAATCCATGGACCAGAAGCAATAGCATCACCTTAAAGTTTACTAGACATGAGGAACTTGGTCCAAGGTGGACCAGAATCTGTATTGTTAAACAAGATCCCCAGGTAACTTGTATACACATTAAGTTTTGAGAAGCATAGGTATTGAAGAAACTGTATAAGAAGTTCAGGATGAGGAAAGGCAACAAAGAAAGCCATTTGATTGTATGAAAAATATTATTCCTTTTACATTTTGAAAAAAGAGAAGAAAATAAAGGTGAATAAAAATGAGGTGAATAAAATGGTTGAGCTGGTGACAGTATAATTTGTTGGACTGAAGTTTTTCTTTTGTATGCTTACTATGGTACTATGAAGTTTGTAAGTAGGAAGCAAGTTAATTGATTTGTGTCACATACCCAGGCTTCTTAAAGTGTGTTTTGCAAAATGCTGTGAAAAGGAAGGTTTCATAATCAAATTAGTTTGGAAAATGCTGTGAACTATATATTCCTCTTGGAGACTTACAATAAGTGTTATCATTATAAAGGTATAGAAGAGTCCTGCCAAGAAATGTCTCTAATCTTATCTAACACATTAGCATACCACCCAACTTGTGTTCACTGGAACATGTTAGAATATTCAAATGAACCCCTTTTATTAAATATGAAACCTAAAATGAACCCCTTTTATTAAATATGAAATGATTGGTGGGTCTAACTATGATGTCCCCAAGCTTCACCTGGTTGCTTCCCCATAATTGGTTTAGATGGACCAGGATTCTTTTCACTCACCAGCAAGACCAAGGGGCTATAGGATCTACAGAACTCTCTCTAGGCTATACCCCCCACCTCCACTCTCAGCCCTGGCCCCAGTTGCTTAGATGTCTGCTTCTTTATCCAGTCTTTGTTTTCTGCCCATCTCACTCAGCCATTCATCTCACTGAGTGCTTGCTTGCCTTCTATTTCAGTTTTACCCCACATGCTACCTCTTAGATCTCCTTGAAATTGAGAAGCAAACAGGTCAGAAAGAAGCTGACATCTCTTATCCATAACCCACCTCAGGCTCCCAGGCCTGATTCCTGAGACTCCTGATGACTAGGAGGAGAACTGGACAATTACTGAATTAAATATACCCTAATGAGTCAGCAGTGATCACCTGAGAGTTGTCAGACGCAAAAACATGATTTTGCAAATCCTAAAATTTCTCTATCATTTCCTAGCATAGTCTTGGAAAAACAATTCAGATTCTGTGTAAGGTCTGTCTTGCAATTTTAGGTTTGTTCTAGTAGTATTGTGTAGTTAAAGCACATAACCTTTCAGAGAGAAGAGGGTCACAAAGATTTTTTTCTCTTTTCCTTATAGTGGAAAAAGTCTTATGCTTGAAAATCAAACCTCCTTCCATAGTTATGCATGTAGCCAATTAGTATAAATTAACATATAGTATGTTCCATGAAAATGGTTTTGCTAGATACTAGAGGAGAGTCTTGCAACCAGAAAACTTGGGAACTGCTAGAGATAAGAGTTGAAATATTGGGGGGAGGAGCCAAGATGGAGGTCTGTAGCCAGCTTTCTGTAGACGCTCCCATCCAGAAGGAGAGTTAAAGGACAGAAATTTAGCGAGAAAGCCAATGGTTTGGAGTTGAGCCAAGAGACAAGGTCGAGGAACGCACATCAACCCTGCTGGAGCGACCTGCGACCACAAGGATACAAATAAAAGGTACAGAGCACATCACCAAGTGGACGGGAGTCCCCTCACCCAAGAGAACAGCTCACAGTATACTCCATACCTC
>CAUYON010004066.1:0-29940 GCA_963573935.1 Arctocebus calabarensis
CTTCATCATAGCTTCAAAGAAAATGAAATACCTAGGTATATACCTAACAAAGGAGGTGAAGGACCTCTATAAAGAAAATTATGAAATCCTAAGAAAGGAAACAGCAGAGGATCTTAATAAATGGAAGAACATACCATGCTCATGGCTAGGAAGGATCAACATTGTTAAAATGTCTATACTTCCCAAAGCAATATACCTATTTAATGCCATCCCTATTAAGGTACCAACATTGTACTTTCAAGACTTGGAAAAAATGATTCTGCATTTTATATGGAACCAGAAAAAACCCCGTGTAGCTAAGGCAGGTCTTTGTAATAAAAACAAAGCTGGGGGTATCACCATTCCAGATTTTAGGCTGCACTACAAAGCCATAGTGGTCAAGACGGCATGGTACTGGCACAAAAATAGACATAGACATTTGGAATTGAATAGAAACCCAGGAAATGAAACTAACAACTTACAACCACCTAATCTTTGATAAACCAATCAAGAACATTCCTTGGGGGAAAGACTCCCTATTCAATAAATGGTGCTGGGAAAACTGAATATCCACATGTAAAAGACTGAAACTGGACCCTCACCTTTCTCCACTCACAAAAATTGATTCAAGTTGGATAAAGGACTTAAATTTAAAGCATAACACAATAACAATCCTGAAACAAACCATAGGAAAAACACTGGAAGATATCGGCCTGGGAAAGACTTCATGAAGAAGACTGCCATGGCAATTGCAACAACAATAAAAATAAACAAATGGGACATAATTAAACTCAGAAGCTTCTGTACAGCTAAGGAGACATTACCTTGTTTTTGACTGAAATGCTAAGGTAATACCTTAGTCGAAGGGGTGTTTGTTTGTTTTTTTTAAATTTATATCTGGAGACCATTATAAGAATGTTCATAATGGCGTTGTTAAACATTCAAATATCTGATTCTACCTATAAATATCAACAGAAAAATAGTTAAGAAACTCCAGTATGGATTACTCCATGGCAGCAAAAGTGAATTCACCTTGACAAAACACAATAACATAGTTTACTTTAGAACATGCTGACAAGTGATTGGTGAAGTCAGGAGCATCACAGGATTCCCTTAATGCAACATTCAATATGCACACCACTAAAATATACATCATTTGGAATCTTAATACCCATGGTAAAAACATTCATAAAAGACAAGATGATAAAGAAAAGACTTAACATAGTGGCTAACACAGAAAGAAAGCAGAAATGAGATCAAGGAGCAGGAAGGGTTTTATACCTACAGTTAATTTCGTCCCTGAAATTGATGTGTTTACCGCAGTGTTAGTCTATCTATACACATACATACCATTTTTATCTACTCAACATTAAGTAAAATATTTGCATAAAAACCTTAATTAATTAAAACCACATGTTTTGTAGGCATAAGCTGGTTTGGGGTAAAATATGGTTATCCAATCTGAAAGGCTTGCTGCTGTTCAATTTTAGGGGAAGGTAATTTTTATAATAATTTAATGAATTTCTGTGTCATTATAAGTAATTCGATAGTGACTTTGGATTTAAATTCTATTGTATTGTGATTCAAGGCTGCAAACTTATCACATCTGATCTTCAAAATTTACTGGTATTTTTCTCTTGGGTTAATAGGCTGCCAATCATTTACATACTTTTCTATCAGTATATTAGTTTTTAGATACTACAAATATTTCAAATAGCTATAAAAATCATAGTTTAATTATATTTCCAGATGATCTGGAAATATTCATATTTAATATTTCATATTTAATTTTTATAGTCAGTGGAAACTGAGTGAAATGAATTAAAATTTCTATCTCTGTGACTTTTGCATAGTTTCTTTTAATTTCTAACACTTTTAGATATTTTGGTATTTTGTTACCTTATGCATATTTATAAATCCTGTAGAAGACTGTTTTATATTATCTTCATGTTATGATTAATAAATTATACTTGCTTTATTTATTTTTTATGTTTGTTCATGTTTTTCTTTAGCAATTGTGAATTACTTTACTGTCATCTCAAGTAAATCTTTTATTTAAAGAGTGAATTATAAACTAACTTCTATGCCTTTCATCAATTCGTTCCCCAATACTCACTATATCTCTCTGTATGATTCTTAAGTTTTGCACAGGTGGATTTCAACTTTCAAATTCATGTTTTCTATTTTCACTTTTTCCTTCCACTCTTTTTGTCACATACGTTAGGCTTTGAATGTGGGGTAAGGGTGGGAGAGTGTGGAATTATCTGTGAGACTTCATAAGTATTAATTTAATTGAAGAAATTTCAATAAATAACAAGACTTGTGTTTGTGTATCCACCCTATTTGCTGGGCACAGTATGTAACCTGGAACAATTGAAAAGCAAGAGAATTTGGTTTCCATTCTATAATGTAATATAGACCTTTTATAATCTAGACAAAGGAACGTTCTCAAGTAGAAAATTAAAGTAGAGCTACTATAGTCATATCTAGTCTCATTTTTGAATTAAAACTTTACGATAAAAGATATTTGTTAAAAATGTGCTAAAATACAAAAATTAAATACAGCTAAATACATATGACTGCTCACTTTTTTTCTTTTTTAATAGTGAAACCATGTGTGCTTTCCACAGAAAATCTATGCCTCTTCTGGTGACATCAAACTTTGGCAAAATTACTTTGTCCTACTTCATGTTTACAAATTACATATTGGGCACAAAACATCTAGAGCATGCTGACAATCTTGCCACTTGCTTCTCTGCTGAACAGCATAGACAGCCCTTAACTAATCCTCAGCTTTGAGGAGCAAACGGCAAGAATCAGTCAATATTTTGTCATTTTAATATTCCTGCATTTGCCCACGAAATCCTACACAGATGGAGATAAAAGCTCTACTACAAGCAAAGAGGGAATTATTTTTTTCTTTACCACAAAATATTGATGAAGTGCTTTATTGAGGTGGAGATCTCATTAATTATTTGATTTATAAAAAAGAAGGCAGAGGGGAATGAGTGCCTGGCTAATGCCATGATGTACCATCTTGAGACTTAAGATCTTTTTAATGTATTCATCAGGGGTGCATCTGAAAGGGGAAAGAGTGAGCTGAATGGGTCCATTAATTTAATTGAAGCAAGCTCGGACAAGAGATAAAACATCCAGCCTGCTTCTTTTCATGCAGCGGGCGCACTGTAGTAAACAGGCAGAGATCCAAACAGCAAAAAGAAATAAAGGTGCATGGAGACTCAGAGACTTCAAGGCCATGGGATATCAACAGATGCAGAGGTGAATTAACCCTGAAGACGCCCTCTCTTCACACACCGCCATGTGAGTGTTCTTAGGGCACTAGGCTTTATTGTGAATCTCTGAACAACTCTGAGGTTACATGTAAGTAATTTTGACTTCCTAAAGGAAAGTTGCATTTATTTATGCCCCTCCCAAACTTCTAAGATAGAGACTCCATCTCCTGCCCTTGAAAGGCAGGGATGGAGGAGGGAAAATGGACTTCCACTGATCTCGAAAGCAACTTAAAGTGATGCTGCTCTCTTTCAGCTACTCAGTTTTGAAATGCAGCAGTCAGAACATTCTTTTAGTCCTGAAGAGGTTGGGGCTTCTCAGGGCACTCAATATTTGTCTTTCAATGGTCAGCATGATTGTACACAGCACATTAATTCAGTCCCAAGCTGTGCACGAGAGTTCACAACAAGCAAATAGAGTCTCCCAATTCAGCACAGAGCTTGTGTATTACAACTTTTCCTCTGAGAAAGCGAAACAATCAATATGTGTAATCAAAGCTGTGTTACATTCAGATAGCTTTAAAGTCCTTAAGTATCTTTCTTTACAGATAAAATCATAATGTGTGCATTGAAAATCTTACTGACTATAACACCAAATATGTAGTTTCCATAAAAACATTAGAAAAATTGGCATTAGAAAGTACCACTATATTATTTTCCACACATGAAAATAATTTGTAGGAGAAGCATAATCTTTTAGACAGTTATGATTTTATATTATAACTTTCATGGTAATAGCAAATATGTGAATAACAAGGCTTCTGTTTCTTGGTATTACATTTAAAACTCGTGACGACATATAGTTAATTTCATACCTACTGCTATGATGTATTTTCAGACCTACAAATCATGATAAAATTTTTATTATCAATGTTCATGACTCATTATAAACAGTAGAAATTCTTTTACAGACATATAGAGAATAAGAGGTACACACTCTAATGATCTAAGTAATTATTTTTTAATATTATTTAAGAGTCAAGTATCTAGGAGGTGCTTCAATTTTTCATTTAATTTTCATTATTCCTTATTCTCCAAATTAGAACATTATTTTATTTCCTTTACATGGAAATTCTTATTTTTTATTTTGAAACTTATATTATTAGTGGAATTCTACTTTTCAATTAAAATGTATACCTACCATCATTATTCATAATGGATGAGAGTAATATATATTAACTATATAAATTTATTTTATATGTTCCACATTATCAGAAGTGACTTCTAATGAGACATATATATATTTTAATATTTCGGCATGCCACTTACTTTTCAAATCATTAACTTAAGGAGTGGGGATGAAAAGCTAATGGCGTGGTTTTTATTTTTAGATTCCCTGAGGTGGTGAAACAGAATCTTGTATCAAAAAGCAAGAGTACATAAAACAACGTTACATGCAAAATCTTCCTAGAAGGGGAAGCTCACCTTTCTCAGGTGATCCCCCCTGGGAACTGAGCAGTTTTCTTAGCTCAGACTCAATTGCTAGATTGTTTGATTATTAAAATCACTTGATTGATTTTATAGTCACTCGTAATTTATTCAAATTGGTGATTCTACCTAGGTGTAATATTGTTTATATCTATCTTTCTTGCTTTGAGTCACTAGAAACTAAAAAAGAGAGAACTGTGCATCCATCTATAACTTGGCATTACCATTTACCCAAATGTCATTTAAGAAGGAAGTAAAAGTAGTTCCTAAGTTGAGTAGACTTTTTGGCTCATAAGACTATTATTCAATTTGATTTTACAGCTGTAATAATAGCCATTCACTTAAGTAATGAAACATTAATTCAGATTCTGCTATGAGAAGCAAGAGATAAAATGTAAACTTGTATTTTCTATATTCATAATTATTTAACCAAATATTATATTATTTTATATGACTGCATACTAATGGGTAGTATTTAAAAAATAAATCTATATATCATATGTCTGATCACATAAACATTATTTTTATAGGATATGGAAGTATTACTATTTTAAGACTAGGAATTACTTTCATCATCTTCACAGTCAGTTCGGGTTGTTATATGAAGAGAGATTGGACCACAGCAATTATCGGCTGAAGAAATGGCCAAAATACAATTTGGTTTTGACTTTCTCTCAAACTATTTGGCAGATTCTCCCTTGACCAATGCAGTCATCATAATCACTAGCAATATTATAAATAACGTAAAACTGTAGTTTAAATTAATGCCTACGTATGTTATTATATTAGACGCTGTACAAAAAAATAACATAATAGTTAATAGTATAGAAGAGTGTAGGTCTTTGAATAAGCCAATTTGTGCTGAAAACATGGAAAAATTATTTAATATTGTGTAAGTAATTTTTACACAAAAATTATTTTGCAATTTCCTCATTTATTAAATGAGGATTATAATAGTATAATAACATGAAAATGCATTATTATTTTTAATAATAAACCGTGGGGTTATTTAAAGGATTACATGAAATTAAATATGTGGAATATCCCAAATACGATTAAGTAAACATTATTATTATCATTAATACATTATAGGTAATTACACAACCCATTAGAAAAAAGCAGCTAATGTAGGAATACCTGACCAAGAAAGTTTTTTAGTGGTAATAACATAATTTCTTGAAATAACTTTCATTCTTTTTTATATCAATTTTAGACATTTTCAATGTCTCAGTTTGGGAAACAAAAATAAATTTAAAAAAAATGTATGTTTTGTAAAATAAGTATAGTAGAATCCATGAATCCCTTTTTCTCTAGATCAACTCTAATTTTGAGTCTTGTCTTTTTTTTGCTTCAACTTGCTATCCTTTCACCACCGTTTAATCAAGCAAAACTTGAAGGAAAATATTGTTACAGAATAAGAACTTCCTTCCCTGGATTTTTGTGATGTTTATTTTTATCATCAGTATGATGGGTAGTGTGCACATATTACATTTCTTTCTAGAGCAGAAGTTCATGGCGACTCTTAGATTGTTAAATATCTTCTATCTAATTTCCTGCCCTCATAGATTCTCATTGAGTATTTTCTTTTTGTTACTTAGGTATCAACTCATATCAAGTAATTCCTTTAAAAGGTAAGGGAAAATTTCTTCCGGTCTTCATCTATGAGTTCTTGAGAAGGAGCCTTCCCAAGGTATCTATGAATTCAAGGGACTTAGGTTCTTTGAGTCACTTCTAGGTCGACTGTGCTTCCCAACCTTGTAATTTCTCACGTATCTCCTTCCCCCCACCCTCTTTTTTCTGTGTGGACCTAGATAGGGAATTTAGTTTGTTTGTCTCGATTTTTATATAACCTGGATTTCCCTTTGTTCCAAGACACATATAAAACATTACATTCTTAATTTTTTGAAGTTTTGGAGCAGCAATGGTTTATTTCACAATTTTTTTTGGGGGGGGGACAGAATCTCAAGCTGTTGCCTTGAGTAGAGTGATGTGGTGTCATAGCTCACAGCAACCTCAAACTCTTGGGCTCAAGTGAACCTCTTCCCTCGTTTTTTTCTATTTTTCTATTTTTAGTAGAGAAGAGTCTTATTTTTGTTCAGGCTGGGCTAGAACTCATGAGCTCAAGCAATTCACCTGTCTCAGCCTAGGATTATAGGCACGAGCCACTGTGCCTGGCCTATTTCACAATTTATAAATCAGTGACCTGTTGATTAAAATATTTTGGTTTTTATTTTTGGTCATGTTTGTCTATTACTCCAGCCTTTGGGAGTTAAATTTCATTACTTCTTCTTACAATTTTCTTAAACTCTCTAAAAATCATATATGATTTCCTCACTCTGTGCCTCATTATTCAAAGTCTGACCTTTGTGTATGCAGATAATCCTGCAAACAATAAATAATGCTGTATGAGTTTGAGCAAGATTGACAGAGGACTTTTAATTGCCATCTTTCCTTTTTTTCTATACTATTTCTATAAAAAGAAGAGATTTATTATGTGTATTTTTGCACCCTTTAAAATGAAGTATGTTATTTCCCCCAGGGAGGTGGAGTAGAGTATATATAAAAACATATGTAGCTTTAAATGAACCCTGTGACATAAAATAATGTATAGATTTTATTTAATAATTTGATGCATTTTAACATGATTGAGGAAACCTTTCAAAATATGTATTAAATATATCCTATACTTATACTATACCTGGAGGAAGATGCAACTTACTGAAAGGTCTCTCTCAGGCCCTCCAGATTATCAAATACATTATTAAATTTTAGTTTGTGGATTGCAATGATGAGTGAGATTTAAGTGACTGTGGACCTCAATTTTCTTCTTATTTTTATGACTATTTTACTTTTTAAAATTATCAATAGGAGATGATCTATTTTAGCCAATTATGAATCCTACAAAATGGGAGGTGGGACAGAAAATACTCAACAATAAAACGTGTGCTCCTCATCATGAAGGTTAGAATTTGTTTCAGGTGATGAGACTAATCGTCCCAGTATAAAACTGATTTAATACAAAATGAGCCTAATGCACTTAATACAATGCAAATTAGTGTAGGGATTCCAGGTAACAGAGCCAAAGAAGCGTTCTTTGCTGGAGAAAGTAGGCCACAGAATAACGTGCAGGATCTGTGGGAGTGAACTCCTGACTTGAGTACAAAAGGAATAGTGAGCAAACTTGAGAGACAGGGAAAAAGCCATTCTCTGTTATTCCAGTTGCATTCAGGCTCTGCTTTGGAAGGCCTTAGTCTTTATGTACCCACAGTACATTTATTCTGAGTTTTAAGTAATACATTTGGCACAATCATATTCTTTCTTGCATACATGATTTGTTTTTAAATGATATAAAGCGTCGATGACTTTATGAAATGCGCACACATAGTTCTTACATTTGTATCACATACTAACATGCTGATTTTAAAATTAATTTGTTATGATAACTGTTTACAGTGATCTAGTGCCAAATATTTTAGGGTACCTTTTATTACTTTCTGAAAAATGAATTTATTTGCTTTTAGGGACTTCATTTTGAAAGAAATAAAATTATATCTAGTTTAAAAAATATTTTAGCATAAGGGTTATTGCATTATCATGTACCCTCTTCATTGAAGTCTTTGGTCAGTTTCACAACTGTATCATTTATTTTATATGTGTCTTATGAAAGAGCAAAACGATAGGGTGGCTAGGTGCAGAAACCTTGGAGAAATTCACCACTTATTAGCTATACAACATGTTGAGCTTAAGGCACCTACGATTCAAACACTCAGTTACATGCATACTTCTAGAGCTTGGGAGATATGCATTTGGGAGTGTTTCCCATATAGATGGTATTCAGAATTATGAACTGGGATATAATTCTCACCAGGAAGTGAGAAGAGAACTGAAGACAGAGCACTTGATCACTCCAGCAGTATTAGGCTGGGGTGAGTAAGAGGAATGAGGAAAAGAAGACTGAGAACTAGGAAGTATAGTGAAAAGCAAATCTGTTAGCCCACAAACCAAGTGAAGAATGTATATCAAAGAGGAAGAACATATATCAAACTGTGCAAATATTCTTTATAGGCACAAAGAAAGAATGACTAGTGACTATTAGGTTTAGCAATGAGAGATATTGGTCACTTTGGAGAATGTTGCTGGGAAAATTTTGATTTGATTAAGTTAAAGAGTGAGTTGGTAGATAGTAAGTATAGATTAATACTTTAAGGTAATAGAATTCTCATTGCCAAAGCAAATTATTTAAGCAAATCACAGCAAATTACTATCCTGAGTGAAATTCTAAATTAATTGCCCCTAAAATAAAAATGATATAGGATTATCCTCTTTTAGCATTTCTATTTGATATTATCTTCTAGTTTTAGCAAATAAGATAATAAAAATGATATAACTAGCAAGATATTGAGGAAGAAGTTATACACTTATTTATTTGATCATATGTTGTATACCTGGAAAAACCAGGAGGTTACGGTGAAAATTTACTAAAATTAATGGATAATTAGGGAAGTTACCTTGGTACAAGATAAGTAAAAAAATGTAAACATATTTTTGGTATGTTATAGTAATGAATTTTGACAGATATTAATGGAAAAATTGTGTTCCTAGTAATATATAAAATTATAATTTCAATAAAAATCATAGTGTATGTAATAAAGACAACTTTTAAAAAAAAACTGAAATACTGTTTATCTAACAAATGGAAAGAGAAACCATATTCTCAGAAGGAAAGGTGTAAAAATGACTGCTCTCCAAAATTTTTTATAAATTCAATTCAATATTATTTTTAATTGTATGTTAATTATTAGGGAGTAACCATGTTTTGTTTATATTCTTTATACTTTTAGATGTTGAATCTGCAACTTTTTAAAATGGATAAATGTTTTTCCAGGTCATGTTAAGAATATTTTTCTAATAATTTCCAATAAAATTTAGAGAAGGTAGAGTTGTGGTAGCTTTACCTTATCAAAAAATACTATAATGATGCTATAATGACAAAATTTGATACTCTCATAACTTCTAAGAATAGAGAATATAGAGATAGATTCCAGCCAGGCACGGTGGCTCATGCCTGTATTCCTAGTACTCTGGCATGTCGAGGAGGGTGGATCACCTGAGCTCAGGAGTTCAGGACCAGCCTATGCAGGAGTGAGATCCCCATCTCTAAAAATAACCAGGTGTTGTGGGGACTCCTGTAGTCCCAGCAACTTGGTAGGCTGAGGCAAGAGGATCACTTGAGACCAAGAGTTTGAGGTTGCTGTGAGCTGTGATGCCAAGCAAGGAACCAAGGTAGTCCTCTATCAAGGGTGACAAAGCAAGACTGTCTAAAAAAAGAAAGAAAGAGAGAGAGAGAGAGAGAGAAAGAAAGAAAAAGAAAGAAAGAAAGAGAGAAAGAAAAAGAAAGAAAGAAAGAGAGAAAGAAAAAGAAAGAAAGAAAGAGAGAAAGAAAAAGAAAGAAAGAAAGAGAGAAAGAAAAATAGATACCATTATGAGAATGTAATTGATAAAATAATGCAGGAAAATTTAGTATTCTCCTTTAAATCCTAAGGGTAAAAGACATTTTCATAACCAAGTTTGGGATCCCCAATGCAACACACACACACATATGATGGAACCAACAGACCTGGATCAAATGAGAGAAGGGTTGTGAAGCCCTAGGTGACCTGAGAACAGTTGCACAGTTCTGGGCTTTGCAATTCTTAAGGGTCTGAAGGATATGTTGAGCCTCAACCCCCCAAAGTAATGCATGGGTGAGTTTGAGGCATCCCTGAAGGGAGTGCCCCATCCAGTTGCTCGTTGTTTCCAGGTGGGAACTCAGACTCACTTTTAAATGAGGTTATTTGTTTTCTTCTTGAAGATTTGTTTGAGTTCTTTGAAGATACTGGATATCAGTCCTTTGTCAGATATATGGTTAATGAACATTTTGTTCCATTCTGTAGGTCATCTATTTACTCTGTTGATTATTTTGCCTTCCTGTATAGAAACTTTATAAAATTTAGTCCCATTTGTTTATTTTTGTTGTTGCTATCTTTGCCTTTAGGGTCTTAGTCATAAATTCTTTGTTTACACTGATGTCTGGAAGAGTTTTTTATTATGTTTTCTTGAATTTTTTATGACTTTAGGTATCATTTAAGTCTTTAGTCCATCTTGAGTTAATTTTTATATGTGGGGAGAGGTAAGGATCATCTTTCATTCTTCTATGTGTAACTATTCAATTTTCTCAGCACTTTTTATTGAGTACAGCATTCCTTCCCCAGTGTGTGTTTATTTCTGGGTTCTCTATTCTATTTCATTGGTCTGTGCCCTACTTTTATTCTAGTACTATGCTGTTTTGGTTACTATAGCTTTGTACTGTAATTCTAAGTCAGGTATTGTGATCCTTCCAGATTTGTTCTTTTTCCCTATGATTGTTTTGGCTATTCAGATTCTTTTTTGTTTTCATAGGAAGTTTATAATTATTTTTTTCCAGATATGTGAGAAATGACATTGGTATTTTGATGGGGATTGCATTAGATCTCTAAAACATTTTAGAGATTTACAGCAGCATGGATAGTATGGGTATTTTAACAAATTGACTCTCAATTTATAAGTGGGAGTTGTTCATTTTTTTTATTTTTTTATGTTATCTGTGATTTCTTTCATTTGTGTTTTATAGTTCTTCTCGTAGAGATCCTTCCCTTTTTAGTTAAGTTTACTTTTCAGTATTTTATTTCCTTTGCAGCTAATGTAAATGGTATTGAGCTTTTGCTTTGATTCTTGGCTTGACTATTGTTCATATGTGGAAGAGTAGTTCAGAAAAAAGACACAAATGCCTGTAACCATAGCTGTTTTATCCTCAGTGTTTGAGGAGGGTGGATTTTTGTAGATGACAAGAATATGGAAAGAACTACTATAAACTCTTAAATGGATGATCTTTTCATGAGCTTATACTCATGAATTTTGATTACTTTTATTTTGTGTAGAGATGGCAAATTTAAGATTTATTATGCTACAATTATGAGAACAGGGGATTTGAGGGGGATGTTTTTGATGGGATTGTAAAACGTTCCTGTTATTTAAGTAGAATGCCTAGCTTGTATCAGAAATGTTTCTAGTATTTTCTTTTCTTTTTTTTTAAATTAAATCATAGCTGTGTACATTAATGCAATCGGGGGTACAATGTGCTGGTTTTATATAAAATTTGAAATATTTTCATTGAACTGGTTAGCATAGCCTCCATGGCATTATCTTAGTTACTTTGTTCAGACAGTTATATTCTACATTTTCTAAGTTTCACCTGTTCCCTTCTAAGATGCACTGTACATGTAAACCCACCAATTACCCTCTAGTATTTTCTTAAAAAATAGTTTTATATGGTATCATATAAAGTAATTGGAAAATCCTCACGAAATATTATGTAAAATGGAATCTATAAACCAAAACACCTAAAAGTTATTTATGTTCTAATACCTCCCTGAATTGAATAAACTCTGTAACTTTTTAATCTTTAGGATCTCTCCATCTTGTCTTCCTGATAATTACACTTCTATTGAGAATCTATTATATTCTCACATAGATTGTAACATGATTATTTGTACTATAACTTCCTTCAAAGATATTTTTTGGCCATTTACTCAATTTATCCAAGCCTGTATGACTCTTCTGAGACTTTGGTGTTGGCTGGTTGTTGACTGATTTAGGAGAGCTTTAACTGTAATGACTGGGATACTTAACTGTGTCTGTGAGTTTCTCATTCTTCAGCAGGTAACTGGGGCTTATTCTCATAGCTATGTTAAAAGGTAAGAAAGAAATCCAACTGTGAAAGAGCTTTTTATGAATCTACTTGTCACATTTCTTAACACCCCATTAGCCAGAGTAAGTTGCATAATTGCACCCAGAGTTAAAATATGAGTCATGATGCCCTGCCCTATTCACAACGTAAATGATTCCTCTAAGTCACTCAGAAAATGGTTACATATGGAAAGGAGTGATGAGCCATTTGTGTGAGCCACTTCAAATTTTTCTATTTTTATTAATGATAATTTATAGAAGTCAGATAGTAAGGTTAGCAATAATATATGCTACCTCTTTCCTGGCAAATCATTTTTTCTCAAAAAAGCAAATGTTTTTAAAAGTACATACTAAATATAGTAAACCATTTTAAAAATAGTAAACCATTACTGAAGGAAAGAATTATTGCCTTCAAATATCTATAATTACTCTACTATTAAAATAAGCATAGCATTATTATACCATATTTTATTTCTGTATTATCAAATGGTTCAAATAATGACTTTCAAATTTTAAAACTTTAGTTTAATGCAAGATAAAATAATTCAATATGGAGATAAAAATACATATAAATACCAAAAAATCCAAAATAAATTATTATTATACCACTAAATATTAATAGGGCAATTAACAAAGTAATTTTTACTCATTCCCTAGAATATTAATTTGTGGCAATACCAGTGATATCTGACTTCATCTGTAATTGCAGCAGCAAAGCACACTTAAACAGTGTTAACTAGCTAAAATTAAAATTCCTTAACTAAAATCTACTATGGACTATTTAGATTCTTCTCAGGGAGGGCAAATTTTTTCAGTAACTCTGATAGTCTGTGGTAATTTAAATGTCTATAACATTTTTGTCTTCCATACATTTTAACCCTTTATGGATATAAGAAAAGCAATTTGATAGATTTCATATATAAAAAAATAGAAAATAGTTTGTAAGAAGTAAGAATAATTACTGAAATTATTGTGGAAATTTATGAATAAGAATTCAAATAAGAAAAAATAAAGCCCAAACACATGGAGGAATTATCCTATTAAAATAATAGTTTAAAAATTATAGAAATTTTTATTTCAGAAGATATTTTTGGCTTAAGTTCATGTCTATAACATTTTCTCTTTGAGGCATTATTAGCCCCTTATGTGTCCTGGAAATCCCTGAGTATAATTATACTTTCTGGTTTAATCAAAATTGAAAAATGATTACCTTGCTATGGTATTCTAGTACCATGCAGTTTGGGTTAGTATAGTCTTATAATTTAACTTGAAGTCTGGGAAAGTGATACCTCACAATTTCTCCTTTTCCTTAAAGTTGCTTTGGCTATTCAGGCCCTTTTCTGGTTCCACATGAAGCCTAGAAATATTGTTTCTAGATCTGCAAAAAATGACATGGGTATTTTAGTGAAGGTTGCATTGAATATATATACCACTTTGGGTAGTATAGATATTTGAACAATGTTGACTCTGCTGATCAACTGAGGAAGGAAATCACAGAAGATATAAACACATGGAAAAACATATCTGCACTAGTTTTTTTATGAAAATAATTCTTACAAAGTAAGTAATAAACTTGACATAGAGAAGAATATTATGCATATAAGCATGACTTTCATTTTTTCTTCTTTAAATATGGTAGAAAACTTGACAAAGGATGTTATTTTTCCTTGGAAATTCCTGTTTCTATACTCTTTTATCTCTATAAATAAAATTTCTCTATAAAAAAAATAACCAGATAACAAATATTTATGATGCATCTTGGGTTTCTTTTTCTTAATTATTTTTTAAAACAAGGATGGGATTTGTTGAAATACTGGAGAAATCCAAATGATTATTAAAAGTATTGCAAAGAAATGCAAAGAACCAAACAAAATGGCCTCTCACTGTCATGATCTTTCATACAAATCATTATGGTTCATTATGGTTTTCTTAACAATTGTTCCTTCATGTCATCAACAACAAAAAAATCTATTTCTATTGTTCACTTGTATTTTGAAAATACACTACAATAAAAGGAAGAAAATTAAAATATACCTTATTGCTATCTTGCCTCAATAATCCAAACTAGTGGTGCAAATATGACAGCCACGAAGAGGAAAAACTAAGAGGCAACAAGATTGGCAAAATTTTCATAATTTTACATCAGTGTTGGGTTGAGTTGTTCAACTTATTTTCCTAATTTGAATATGTCTGAACTTTTTCAAAATATAGAAATTAGAAATAGTAAGTACATGCAGTACCTCGTTATCAGAATAATCGTGATTAAGTATTTTAATGAGACAAAAGACAAAATCTCTTATTCTACCAGGTACCCCCAACATAAATTTTTGTGATTCCTAACATGAAAGAAAAGTGCTTATACCCAGATTTATAATTCTTTGAAAAGGGAAACAGAGTATATATCTTTTTGCACCTTACTATAAATTCAACTTCTTATTTTTTACTTTTTGCTTGTTCATTTACAAACACAGGTAGGGTAATCACTTTTGAGTAAATACATTTGCATCATATTTTAGGAAGTATGATGTTTAACCCGTTCCCAATTATTTGTAGTGTTAATGTTGTAAGGTATGATGCAATAAACTGCCTTGTGATTATAGATTAGTGAACTTCTTGAGTTTATAATTCAGTTATATTCATATAATTTACTTATATTCAGTATATATATATGAATATATGTAGAGAAAAATAATGTATATATGCACACAAAATATAGGCATTATCATTTTCAGGTTTTCCCCCAGAAATACATTGTACCTATTTACATTCTCAGTGAGAGTATGTAAAAAAGATATATTTTCCAGTAAGGGAAGAACAGAGAGGGGTAAGGAGAAACAGGGATGGGGAGACCCAGTGTGTGACACTCTAGTTGGGGGCGGGATACAATTATAAAAGGGACTTTACCTAACTAATGCAATCAGTGTAACCTGGTTCTTTGTACACTGAATGAATACCCAACAATAAAAAATAGTAATTTTTCTACTGGTTATATGCTGAAAGGATCATTTTTATATATTGGAATAAATAAAATACATAATAAAAAAGAATAGCATTAATTTTATGTTTTTACTTTTATTTATTGTCAATTTGAATAGAATTTCATCCTTGCTTTTATCTGCATATAATGTCTGCAATTTTTCTTTTCAAAAAAAATTGAATTTTTTTTAATTAAGGATATGTGCCCTTTTTGTTACATTGAATGTCTTTTGTGTACTGTTTCTAATAAAAATTTTATTTACTTTGATATATTAAATAATACCAATCTCTAACCCTTGGGTTTTCATATTATGTTTTATTTGGAAATACTTTTTAAATTCTGTGATTATCAAAATTTGATCTGTGTTTTTAAATATATATGAATCTTAGGTCTCTTTGTAATGAATTTTGTTTAAAGATTGAGTAGAGGTTTACTTTTATTTTTAACTAAGTTATCTACTTACTCAATTATTAATTTACTTATTTATTTTTAATCCATTCATTAGTTCATTAATACATGCATGTGTTAAACGTGGCATACAATTTCCTAATATCAATGATAAAATAGCACTGAAAAATAACCTTACAAATTTCTCTTCACCAAATTTATATTCAGTTAGGGAGGGCCAGAGGATAAATGAGTGAAGAATAAATATGTCATAAGTTGGCTGGGACACAGTGGCTCACACCTGTAATCCTAGCACTTTGGGAAGCTGAGGCAGGTGGATTGCCTGAGCTCAGGAATTTAAGACCAGTCTGAGCAATGGGGAGACCCTGTCTCTACTAAAAATAGAAAAACCATCTGAGCATGGTGGTGGGTCCCAGCTACCCAAGAGGCTAAGGCTCACAGAAAGCCTGAACCCAGGAGTTTGAGGTTGTTGAGCTGTGACGCCACAGCACTCTACCCAGGGCAACAGAGTGAGACTATGTCTCAAAATACATACATACAATCATGAGTCAAACAATAGACATGACTTTAGCAAGTGTGTATAGATCAAATGGAAGGGCATAAGGACATTCTTTGTAAATGGGAAAAGTTTAAACACCCTGATTCTTTGTATAGATTGCAAAGGAAATAATGTCACTGAAGGAGAATTTTGGAGGGGAGTTAGAGGGACTGGAATAAAACATCTAAAATTGACTTGTTTACTTTTCAAGGATTTGGGGGTTAATTCTGAGAGCAGTTGAAACCAGCATAGAGTTTTTAAAAGGACAATGAGAATCTAATTTCTCTTTAGGGATGGTAAGTCTTCCTGTCATACTGAGAAAATACTGGTGTGAGGGAAAAGAACAGAAGGAAGATTACTTAGTGTCCTACCGCAAAACTATGGGAAAGCAATGATGGTCTCCTTATCAGGGTGGGGTTCATGGTAATATTAAGAAGTGATCAGAATCTAGATATATGCAGAAGCTAGAGCTATGGGATTTGTGGTAGTTTTGATATTAGAAGTAAAAAACAGAGGAACCATATTATGTTTCAAAAAAATTATCTGGAAGATCTTGAAGTATGATGTTTCCTTTTCTGGAATCAAGGGAGAGCTACTGAAGTAACAGGCTTGCCAGGAGTGAGAATCAGAGTTTTGGTTTGGACATATTTAGGAAGACGCTTAGTAGATATATAAATAGAAAAAAAAAGACATTGAAAAGTGAAAGGTAGATATAAAAAATTGATTGTCATCAGCCAAGCACTTCGATGACATCATCCAGAGGAGGAAAGAAGTGTGAGCAGGTCGGGTCACTCACCCTGGTAGAGGCATTAGTAGTCTGGGCCAAAACTGTGAGCAACCAAAGCAAAGTAAAAATCAAAGCTTTGAGAACAAGAGCTGTGTCATCTTTACAACTGTAAACAGCAGAAAATAATTAACAATATCTTTAAAGAGTCCCTTAAAGAGTGCATTAGATCAAACCAGTTGCTGTCCTTGAACTTTTAGGCTCAATTCTCAATTTGGGGGAAATTATGTGATTGCCAGGAGATGTTAGGTTATTTTTCTTTTCTTACTCTGTATTCTATTAAATTTTCTTGAAGGAAACATCAAGGATCTATTTCTGAAAGAAGATTGCAGGAAAGCAGAGAGAGCAAAACTGAAGATATACATTATAGTAGCTTTAAATTTTACCATGAATACAATCTATGTACCTTACCATTATCTACAAAGCTCTAATCAACTATTACCTTGCTTTCTTTGACAACGTTTTTGCCATATCATCCTAGCCCCTCACACGAATTACACTTTAGCCAAACTGTCCTTTTTATGTTTCCTGAGTACTGCAGGCATTTTTTAAAATTTCTATTTCATTGTGTTTCACATCTTAACTAAAATATCATCCTTTTCTGTGAAACTTGTCTTAAGTTGTTAGACCTCTCACCACAGGTCCTCTTATAATATTATGCTTCTATTTCATGTGTAGGATTTAGAAATTTTCTAGTTTATTCCTCCTCTGTCGTCATCTCTGTCAAATGCTCTGGGTAGCAACTGACTTGAAAAGCAATTGATCAGTAGAACCTAGGTGTGCTTTTTTATTCAGTATCTTTTGGAATCATGTGCATCTACATCCTCTAACAACAACAATAACAACAAACAGTGGAAATTCTGTTCTTTTAATGTTCTTTGTTTTCCACATCTGATCCCACCTTGTTTCCTAGCCACCCTCTCATTGGCACTGACAGCAGAAACACACACAGAGACACAGAGGTACCCACGATAGAAAACTTCAACCTGATGTTCAAAAACAATATATTTTTCAACTCGAAATAGTTCCTTTTTAGTTAATTGAATTAATTCAAATTTTGAGGTTTCTTCTTATACCTCCTGTTCTTCCTCTGGCCTCAAGGTCAGATGAGTGAGTACAAGGCTGCATGTAACTTACAGGGCTTGCAGGGAAGAAAGCGAATTGCTCCCTTTGCAATGTCCTTTAGCCTACGCTGTATCAATAGCGAAATGTCCTCAGCTCGTTTTCCTGTTATTGTTTTGCCATTGGAGGGTGGGTCTCTTCTTGCTTCCTTGTTTCTTGCCTTGGCTTTTGCTGGCACTTCTGATATTGTCAGGCCTCATATCATTCCCATTGATTATCAGCTAAGTAATCCAGCATCACCCTCTCCACAGTGATTCCCTTGAAGCAAATGCCCTTAATTTCTTCATCCTTCTGGGGCATGCAAACACCTCAGAATTCTACGCAGGCCACACAGAACAAGGAAGGACTGTAGCATCAGGCTGAACGGTACAGGAAGCTCTCTGTCAGCCACATCTGTTTTCCCATTCAGATGCACTGCTGTATGCAGAAATCTACTCACTACAGCTTTCACCATAAGGGAATAAAATGAGGGGGGATGAGAGGGAGGAACACAGAGATGGCATTTAAAAATTCATGAAAAATTAACTGGCTTATTATAAGAATGAAATAGACACAGGTTTCATGGGCATAAAGAGAACATTTCAACAGTTATTAAGAAGGTATTTAAATTATTTTGAAAATAATCATTGCATATTATTTAACTTTTCCCCACAGTATTAGTATTTTGGATGATTGAATAAAGTTTTAAGAAATAAAAAACATTAGAAAGATGGTTGGAGAGAAACTTTTTTTTTTTTTGATACTTGCTCTTAAAGGTCTTATTAAGCTCAAGTCATTTTAGGCTTTAGTAAGACTCTAACATTTTTCTTGAAATGAAGATATTCTTCCATTTAAAATTACCTTTTACTGCTAGGGAACAAAAATAAATCAATCCTTAGCTATAATGATTTGAAGTCTTTGAACTTTTCAAACGGAATCAAATGTCATATGACTTATCCTTCCATCTTATAGCTATTATTCTAACACAGTTCTCCTTAATGATGCTCTGTCCACAGAATCATCATCTGTTTTTGACCCTTTCAACTTAGAAGTTACTCAGTTCTTGCCAGAAAATTATTTCTCCTTTTGTCAAATGATCGTTTAAGAACTAATATTTTCCTTTTTTTAGAAGACTGTCTTAAGGTTATTTCCTTCCAACTCTTACAAGTTTTAACTTTGTTTTTACAACATAAAGTCTAGAACAGATTTCTGACATTTTTATGTACCTAAAAATGTTAATGATTAACTGATTCTAAAATAGGGTGGAAAATGGTCTTCTGGCTCTCTTTCAGACCCTTTAAATAAAATTGTATCATTCTTTGAAGAATACAGCAGTTTTACCAACGAACTTCACAGAATTAAAGATATTTAGTTTGATATCTGTTACCATGTGAACCACAAGTGATTAAGTGTAAATTAAGTGATTAAAATGAGCGGCACCTGTCATACAGTGAGTAGAGCGCCGGCCCCATATGCCAACGGTGGCAGGTTCAAACACAGCCCCGGTGAACTGCAACAAAAAAATAGCTGGGCGTCGTGGTGGGTGCCTGTAGTCCCAGCTACTTGGGAGGCTGAGGCAAGAGAATTGCCTAAGCCCAAGAGCTGGAGGAGGCTGTGAGCTATGTGAGGCCACAGCACTCTACTGAGGGCTATAAAGTGAGACTCTGTCTCTACAATAAAAATAAAAGTGATTAATACACACACACACAAAGACATGCTCACACACCACTACAACTAGCATGATTTTACGCATTTTATCATGGGCCATTGTCATTATGGATATGTCAAATACCCTAATGATGAGGTAATTTAACCAATATGGCGATGGTCCTGAAAGGAGTTTTTCTTATGCTTTCACAAAGGGGAAAAGATTAGACCAAAAATGAGGCAGATTGTTTATGCATATCGACCCTAGGGGAAGATACCTAACCTCTTGGTAGCATCTGTAGAAGATAGCCTTCTAGGGCAAGATGAGTGAAGGAAAAGAAAAGATCAAGAATTTGAGTTTCACGTTTTGTAAAGCTACTACCTTGAACCTATTGCAAATTTATAGGGTGTGCTTGGTAAGTAATTCTGGTTTTTCCAAATAATATATTTCCATACATATCTATGTTCTAATGCCTCTGCTCTTATCTAGAATATTTTCATAAGCATAAGCAACTTAATTTATATCTTGTGGGATTCATTTTCACCCCTTTGGATCTCTGACAGTTACTGGAGAAAACAAATCAAATATGACTTTGTTTCATCATATTCTAACAGCTGGTCTATGAGAATGTCTGTCTAGATTGTACCAGATTCAACTCAGAGTTCTAATCAGGGTTTACAGCTTTATATGGTACACTCAGGACCTGTGTTCTCAGACACATAGCACTTAAAGATGGAACATAAGAAAATGCACTCTTAATTTTATGGTTTTTTGTTTCTTCAGGTTCTAAATAAGGGAAGTGCTTATTTACACTCTGTATTCACTGCAAGTACCCCATCACTTCTTCATCACTTTCTGGGGCATCAAAGCTTTCATTGTGAAAAGCTTAAGATTATTTTTTTAAATTAAAATTAACGTGGTAATTGACACCAACATGTATTATTTTGAAAGTGTCAGATACGTATGTGTGATCTTACAACAGTCCTGTGCCTAGTCGATAACATCTTTAAGCCCTGAATTGTCACACACTAGTCTGCTCTTTACTTTTGAGTCACATGCAAAAATCCCTTGATTGTTTTCAATATTGGAGTCAATCTGGTGAGGGCAGAGCTCCACTGACCCTTGAGTAATTAATTGCCTTTATCTTTCTTTATAATCCTACTGCTAAATATTTTGTCATTCTTCTTAACCTAATTCACCTTCACACAGATTTGAACATTAGAGATTAAATCATTTTAATGGCAGTCTTTCCCTTTCTATATTTTTAATAATTTCTTTGATACATTTGAAGATGAAATTATTGTTTAAAAAATATTCAGTGTCCCCATGTTGTTATTATAAAAGATTACATTCCTTCATCTACACATTTTCCAAAAGAATATATGTAAAGTGGTATTCAACTGTTGTGATCTCTTTTACCTTTACTTAAATATTTTCTTACTTGGGGTAGATTTCCCACATTCTAATGAAATAAGCATGTGAGATTTTTCATCTGCTCTTTTTAATCAATGTAAAATTTGGATTTCATGTTTTGATACACTATTCTCTGGACCTAAATTGATATTTTTGTATTTCTTAATAACTTAAATATATAAGATCAAATGTACCACTAATCATGTTGCTGAAACAATTCTCATTGCCTATACAAAAGCAAGATGTGTGCATGTAGTCTAATCGTTGTTTGTGAATGTTAGATCTAAGCGTACTGTGATGCACGTTCAGATTTCCTATACAATTTCTCTCTTCAATGTGACATTAGTGTGGCCAGAAACTTCTGTTTCTGTACCAGAGAGCCACTTTTCCTAAGGTCACATCTCTTCCTAAGACAACTGGCATTCAAGAATTCACCAAGGGAGGAATAAAATTCCAGTTTCCTTAGTGCATCACAGTACAACTCTGAGAACCATTTTATTCTCCAATATCCTTGCGGAGTTGGTCAAGGCTGCCATTGGTTCATATTGCACTTTGATGTAATTATCTGCCCAATACTATCTGTCCTCTTTCCTGCTCTGCACAGCTGTCATACCTGGGAAATCCCAAGGTCCTTATTATTGTAGAAGTAAAGACTTATCTTCATCAGAACTGAAAAAATGAGTCAAGATAATAGTCATATTGAATATTCTATGTTTTCTCCTCTTATGTTTGGGTATATGAAAATTCATTGTAATAATTTTCTCTATAGACATACATCTGAATTGGAGGAGACACCTGAGCAGAAGATGTATCTAGATGGCAGATCTAAATAGTCCCAGAAGAGTAAGGAGATGATAGAATTTTACAGATTATCTTTTCCAAGTCATCTTATAATACACAAAGTTGGTTCCTCAGAAATTACTTCTTTCAACTTCAGTTACTATCAGCCACCAAAAGATCTATAGCATTTTACAGTCTTAATAAATTAGCATTCAAGGGCTTTTCCTTTCCAGGTTTCTATGGCAACCTCGGTACCACATACTCATTAGAAAGAAGTTCTGTTTAATTGATCTACTAAGTATTGCTTAATAGTAACTGTTAAGCAGTCTTTTGTTTCCAGGTCATATTTAGGGTTCACATATTTGCATAAAAGCATTTCGTTAGCTGAAACCAATCATTACTAGTAATTTTCTTTCTTTAGTTTAAAATAACTAAACCCTCATTGAGGTTTTCTGAATAGCAAATATTTATATCTTGGAGAATAGGTTTTCTGTATGAGCTTGGCTGGCTTTGTTTCTGTGAGCAGCAAGAAAATTACAGACCTTGAAAATGTTAATCAGTGAAGACAAAAAGAAGGTGTCTTTTTCTCCAGTTGAAATGCAAATTTGCAGTGACGCTAACTATAGCCCACATCCAATATTTGATGACAAAGTTGTAATGGATAAATATAATTTAGAATGCACAGTAGTTATCCACTGCAGAACTTTCACTAATTAGAATTTTCATATGTTCCATGCAATGCAATTGAAACACTTTTAGCTGAACTGTTTCTTGCATTTCTAACCCATCTAAAGGACTAAGCTTAAGAATGCACTTGTCAGAGGCTTTAAATAGGCCTAGAAAAAGCACCAATACAACAGAGAAGTCCTTAAGTTAATTGGGGCAGGATAGCATTCATTGGATATTTTCGGTAGTATATTATCAAGTACATTATAAATAGTGGACTGAGACTTAAAGTATGTTAAGCTTCTCAGTCATTAGAAATATTTCCATTTTAGAGACAAAGAATTAAGTTTTTAAGAAATTATAATCTTGATCTATTCAGTTTCCTCAGTTAAAATTAGATATATGCAATGTTCCAAGCATCTCTAAATATTGAATGAATAAAGAAGTTAAATATAATAGATACTTGCAAAAATTCATACTAGCTTTTATCTATTAATAGAAAAAAATTTGTTATTATTATTTGAGACAGAGTGTCACTATATCACCCTTGGTAGAGTGCTGTCACAGCTCACAGCGACCTCAAACTCTTGGGCTCAAGTGATTCTCTTGCCTCAGCCTCCCAAGTAGCTGGGACCACAGGTACCGGCCACAATACCTGGCTACTTTTTTGTTGCAGTTATCATTGTTTGGCAGGCCCGGGAAGGTTTGAATCTGCCAGCCGTGGTGTATGTGACCAGTGCTCTAACGCTGCTCTGTGGGCACCGAGCCAAGAAAAATATTTTATAAAGCAAGTGTTTGAGTACTTGTTACTGAGCAATGTGACATAATATGATATCCAACATGATTGTACTAATTAATTGTGGAACTGGGTTTTATGCTCATCACGAACTCCAAATTCTATTCTCTTATCATTGTGCTTTCTATGGTGGAATGTTTGCTTTATCTACAAAGCAACACCACCTGTAGTCTATCTCTGCTAGTCTTGGTGTTTGTAGTAGTCGTAGTTCCTCCAGAGACCTTACTTACCTTAGATGATATTTCTGCTACTTTAGAAGGAGAATAGTATCCACACAATCAGATTGTCAATATGTTTCTATTGTTCAGAATTTCGTGAGATGCTAATTACAGTGGAAAAGAGCTAATTATATAGAGGAAGGAAAATAGAGTGGGTGAAGGGAGAATTTTAGAGCATCACGTTACAGATCAAATGCTTGTTTCTAGTCTGTGCAAAGTAGAAATTGCTTAATTTTCTTAAGTATAAAATGGCACTAATCAATAGTATTTACTACAGCGACTGGGATATCATAAGTGCTACACAATTATATTTGCTGTATTTTATTACTTTTGCTATCATTATCATTGACATTAGACCTAGGATACTAATGAGCAGAACTAGAGTACATTTAGTAGGGAATTCATTATCTCCCCTTTCTCCTGAAAATGCAGAATATCAAATCAGGTATCTATACTGTCTCTTACAAATACAACCTAAGTTTGAAAAAGTGAGTGAAATACTTGTGTTACTCTAACTTTAGGTAACAAGAAATGAACATCAGATGGGTTAGTAAAGAATGATGGTAACTGAGTGACTCATAGTCGCTGAACACCAGTAGTAGAAATTGACTTGCTGCTTCTGAATCTTGGGTATGACAAATGGAGTGACATTTTTCATTTATCAATTGAAGAAATGACAGGAGAGACAATAAAAAATTTACCAGGCATCATGGGTGCTATTTTAAAAGTAGTAGACCACTCTGCACAATACTATAATTGAGGAAAATGTTTGCGACAAAGCCTGGGTACTATTTGGAGTGGTATGTGAGGAAGCTGAAGAAGATCCGGAAGCCCCCATCTAAGAGCAGTATAAAGCCATATTGGGTGTTAGGTCCATTTTGAAATCTTTTAAATGTACCGAAATTTTAAGACATAAAGGGGACTAGAAATTGGTCTTATAATACATTTGTATGTAACTGAAAGTTCACATTCTCCCTGATGTAGTAAATACTCTTGGGATCACTGCAGAAGTGGTGTTTTAGCCACCGCCTTCTCCCAACAACACAGCCGTGGTCAATATGCTGTCCATTCTGTCGGCAATATCTGACGTGTGTCCAGCTCTTCACCCACACTTGACTTCTACGATTTAGGCTCTTTCTGTCAATACCCAGGCCTAGGACAACTCCCTGTTTCTTCAAAACGCTGACTTCAGTTTATCATTATTTCAATACATCCTTCACGGATTTTAAAAGTGTACTTCTTTCTTTTTGTGAGTTGTGATGGGAGAAAATTCCATTTTTCATTAAATTTAAATACTGTTCCCAATGGAATGACTTTTCTAAAATAAATTTAGTGTTTAAAAAAGTTTAAAGTAACACATATTCTATAACATAATCAGAAGGCATTGAAGAAATAAAAAAACCCTTAAGAGAAAATAAGAACATCAGCTTTTATTGCAAAAGCCAGACATGCATATAATTATTAATTTTGTATGTATTTTTCTTATTGGAATATTTGCTGTCCATCTAGAATACAATTATACATTCAGTATAACTATTTTTAAGTAAAATGAGATATAAATGCATGGATTTTATAATCTACTTTTTAATCTTTACATACAGGGGACATATTTGCCTGTTGATAAATATACATCATTATTTAACAGTTGCATATTCATTCATTGGACAGTCAGTGATTGTGACCTCTATGGTATGCTCCAGTGAGCAAATAGTGAGGAAATTAAGCAGAATCCCTTCCCTCATCTAAATTTGCCATGCATGTAAATTAGTAACCTTATTCTCTAGAAGAAACATACTACTGAATGTGTTCAAATCATTTCAATTTCTGCCCTCCTGGAGTTTATGGAATCTGGGGAGAGGCAGATATGATTACACAAACATTAAGTACAGTAAAATCAGGTTTTATAGAAAAATGGTACGGAGTGCTCTGAGAATATGCAACTGATGGGTTTGAAGCTTTCTTGGTGTGGTGTCTGATCTGCAAGCCAAGTATGAGTAGCAGTTGTGTGCAGGTGCGTGATGGCAAGCTTCAGGGGCAGCACAGGAAAGTGCTGACCCACAGCACAGGCAATGCCATCCATGATTTTTCTGCAAGTTTTGCTGAAGAGGGGCAAGGATGACCACAGAATTCAACACATTCAGTCACCAATTCATTGATTCTCTGATTGCCTCTCTACTTCCCTCTTTCCCCAGTTTTCTGCTCTAAAGGCCTCCCTTGCAAAAGTTCTTTTTTGAATTCTCCCAGAAGCGTTGATCCCCTTGAAACATTTAGAGTAGTCTCTAATTCTAACTAATTTGTTTCAAAGAGAGAAGGGGAAATATGCTAATGAAAAAAACCATGTTTTAACTTTAATACCTAGTTTGGTGTTCCTAAGAAATCACGTGAAGCCCTTAAAGATTATTATATATTAGTTTTAAAACTGTATTTCTCCGATGGCCCCTGTGACTCAAAGGAGTAGGGTGCCAGCCCCACATGCCGGAGGTGGAGGGTTCAAACTCAGCCCCGGCCAAAACCCGCAAAAAACAAAAGCCAACCAACCAACAAACAAAAAAACTGTATTTCTCACACTACTGGAGAAAATAGAATCTAAGAAAAGAGACTAAAATGCCAAAAGTAAGAAAACATAAGGAACCAAATGAAGAACACCAAGAGTGAGTTAAATTACCTTATTAACAATTTAGAGTAGCTTAAAATATGAAATTTTAAGTTCATACTCTACTAACACTACTACTCTAAGACAATTTAGAGTAGCTTAAAATATGAAATCAAAGTTTATAATATTCCCAGTTAAATAACCTAATATAATTGAAAACATTTAAGGGAACAACGTCTGAAGGGTATGGAATTTTAAAAAAAGAGGAAATATAACATCTATGTCACATTAAAAGGAAAGAAAAAGTCATCCTATGTCAATATAGAACAATTTACAATGATAATATATCTGTCACAGCAACAAAAATAGGACTAAATGCAACAAATGGGACTAGATTAAACAGAATAACTTCTGTATAGCTAAGGAGACAACAACCAAAGCAAATAGGCTACTTTCAGAATGGGAAAAGATACTTGCATATTATGAATCAGACAAAAGCTCAATAAATAGAATCTACAGAGAAGTCAAATTAATCCACAAAAAAAGAGCCAACAATCGTCCCAAATATCACTGGGCAAGAGACATGAACAGAACCTTCCCTGATGAAGACAGATAGAATGGCTAACAAACATATGAAAAAATGCTCATTATCCCTAATCATCAGAGAAAGAAATGAAAACCGCTGAAGGTGTGGGAAAAGCCTAAATGTCCACCAACCCAGGAATGGATTAACAAACTGCAGTATATGTACACCATGGAATACTATTCAGCTGTTAAAAGAGATGGAGACTTTACATCTTTGCATTAACCTGGATTGAGGCAGAATACATTATTCTTAGTAAAGCATCACAAGAATGAAGAAGCAAAAATCAAATGTACTCAATTCTAATATGAAGGCAGTAGATGAGCTAACACAAGGTGGGGAGTAGGGAAATGAGAGAGTGGGGGGTGATGGGGGGATTGGGGTTCATGGTATATGAAATATCTCTTGAGGGCTAGACACAATTATAAGAGGGACGGACTCAACAAATGCAATCAGTATAACCTGATTCTTTGTACCCTTAATGAATCTCAAACAAATAATAATAATAATAAATAAAATAAAAAAACAAAATTTGGGACATGTGAAATCTCAGATGTCCATTAGACATTTATCTTAATTTTCTTTTGCTAAGGTAACAAATATTTACATTAGTTTTCTATTGCTGTCATAACAAATTGCCAGCTAGCTTAAAACAACATGCATTGGTTATCTCCCAGTTTTCACAGGGCAGAAGTATAGACACAATCTGGCTCAGGTGGATCTTCTTGCCTGGGTGTCACAAGACCAAACTCAAGGTATTAAGAGGTAAGGCTACCTGTTTCTGTGGAGGAATAACCCACTGTGAAGTCCATTCAAGTTATTGGCAGAATTCAGTTCCTTAAGGTTGTAGAATTAAGGTTTTCTTTTCCTTGCTGGCCCTCATGGGAGGTGGGGGCAACTTCAAGGTCTGTGTCTTTGCCTATGGCCCACCACATTAGAACATCAATGGCATCACGTGAAATCTCAGGGACTTCTGCTGCTACAAAGCTCTGCCTACAGCCAGAAAAAGTTCAGTACTCTTAAAGGCTCATCTGATTGGGCTCATCTGAATAGTCCAAGATCTATAATAACATGTGAAATCTTTTTGATTCAATTTATTTTTTATTTAATGAATAATAATTGTACATATTTATGGCGTACATTCATAAAGACAATTAGATCTTTAGAGTCCTGTTTTGTCATGTCATGTAACACACATTTGGAAGATGAAGGTGTAGATATGGAGGATGATCCTTCCTACTGTAATATTCAAATGAATATTTTCACTGACAGCCTGGAATGTCATGTGTGGTATTCATGGGAAAGATCCAGAGCAAGCACAACAAGATTGAGGAGAGTCATCAGCTTGTATATGGTATGGGAAACTACGATGCTGGACGAGATCACTAAAACACAGCGGACAGGCAGAAAAGAGAGCTTAGGACTAAATAGAGAATGACTCTAGTGCTGATGGGGCTGGGGTACAAGAGAAGGAAAATGAGGAGAGACTGCAAATGAGGAAAGGAAGATAATATGGGCAGAGAGGCAGATTGGAGAGAAGATGAGCTGGATCTCTCTTTTTTTTGAGACAGAGCCTCATGCTGTCACCCTAGAGTGCAGTGACATCACAGCTCACAGCAATCTCCAATTCCTGGGATCAAGTGAGTCTCTTGCCTCCGCCTCCCAAGTAGCTGGGACTACAGGCACCCGCCACAACACTCAGCCATTTTTTGGTTGCAGCCATCATTGTTGTTCAGCAGGCCCGGGCTGGATTTGAACCTTCCAGCTCAGGTGTACGTGACTGGCGCCTTAGACTGGTGAGCCACAGGCACTGAGCCATGGGTCTTTTCTAATTACTTCTATATTTTCAGTGAATTAAGAAAGGGATGGGCTGAAAGAGAGCATAAGGAAGAATTTAAAGCTTGGAGAAGAGAATAGTATACAAAAACAAGCAGAGGGGCATTTAAATGAATTAAGAAAATGTAAGTTATTGCCTAAAATTATTGAATCATTTGATGACTTCTGACCAATTTTAACATTTTTTTTTGCAATTTCTTCTTTATTTCTTCAAAAGGTGTTTATGTAATTGTTTCTTAAAGAAAAAAAGAAAGAAAGCTTACTTGTACTCATATGAGTCTTTCAGAACTCCTCTCAACTTTGATATATGCAGTGTATCCATTCCAGCCCCCTCCTTCCTTCAAGTTTTGGTCCAATATCATCTCCTCCATGAGACTTATCATGACCATCTGCCCCTGTCCTCCTGGTTCTGGGTTCCTTGCTCTAGTGCCCCTTCACTTTTTATCCTTACTTCCTGACGTACTAGGTGATTTAATTATTTTATATATATATATATATATATATAAACAAGTGAACAGCTTATTAAGAATTAAACAAAGGTATGATGTGATATAGTACAAGCAAGACACTCAAGATAGGTTTAATAGTACTACTCACACAAAAACTTAAATTTCACCTCAAAAAAAAACACAAGACAAAAGAGAAAGCAATTTCACTGTTATAAGCTAAGATATTTCATGCAAAGTATTAACTCTGCCCCCCCAAAGCCCAACCTCCCAACAAACAAAAAACTATCTGGGAATACTGCTATGCTAACATATTAACCACAGTATAATCATTCATAGAAAACCAATAATTAAGCAATGGATTGAATTAAATAACAAAGTTCAAACTATCATAAACTCATAGACCGCAATGATTTTACAAAACAAGCAATTCCAGAAATATTATAAACAATAAAAAAAGAAGAAATATTTTTCTGTTCTTTTTTTTTTTTGAGACAGAGCCTCAAGCTGTCGCCCTGGGTAGAGTGTCATGGCATTACAGCTCACAGCAACCTCCAACTCCTGGGCTTAAGCGAGTCTCCTGCCTCCGCCTCCCAAGTAGCTGGGACTACAGGCACCTGCCACAGCGCCTGGCCATTTTTGTTTTGATTGTAGCCATCATTGTTGTTTGGGGGGCCCAGGCTGGATTCGAA
>CAUYON010004068.1:0-31655 GCA_963573935.1 Arctocebus calabarensis
GAACACACGCAACCACTTGCCAGATCTCCACTGCTTTTGCCTTCCTCAGGGGGTCCAGAAGTCTCACGCTGTCTCCCTGTGTCCCCAAAGGGATGTTTCTGGGCAGATCTCGTCAGCCAGAGATGTCTGAAGTCTTCTCTCCCCAGTCTCACCAAGCCCAGTTGCAAGGAAGCTGTTACTCGGCCACCATCTTGGCTCCTCCCCAGAAGCTGGGTTTTTTTTATCATTATTTTCCAGTTCAAAATTTTGTTTTCTTCAAAATAAAGTATCAAATTACTTTTTCAAGTTTTCCTATTCCATGTCAGAAAGAGCGAAACAATCTAATTTAAATTTTGATTGAGATTATCTTTAAACTCTGTATTGACTTAAGAGACATATATTCTTCTATTTGACTTTTTCATTGGGAAACAGCACACACTCATCTGTTTAACATGCCTCATGGTTCTGTTCTTTGTGTTTTTTTTTTTACAGTAGTTATTATTTATTTATTTTCTTATATTCTTATTTTTTATTTTTTATTAAATCATAGCTGTGTACATTAACACAATCATAGTGTACAATGTGCTGGTTTCATATACAATCCAAAATATTTTCATCAAAATGGTTAACATAGCCTTCATGGCATTTTCTTAGTTATTATTTTAAGACATTTATATTCTGCATTTAGTAAGTTTTGCCTATACCCTTCTAGGATGCACTGTAGGTGTGGCCCCACCAATTACCCTTCCTCCACCCATCCTCCTGCCTCCCCTCCCTTCCCTTGCCTCCTTCCCCTTTCCCCATATTCTTATGCTAAAATTGAGCTATAGCCTTCATATGAAAGCTATAGATAAGTTTCATAGTAGGGCTGAGTACATTGGATACTTTTTCTTACATTCTTGAGATACTTTGCTAAGAAGAATATGTTCCAGCTCCATCCATGTAAACATGAAAGAGGTAAAGGCTCCATGTTTCTTTAAGGCTGCATAATATTCCATGGGAGTACATATACCACAATTTATTAATCCATTCGTGGGTCAATGGGCACTTGGTCTTCTTCCATGACTTAGCAATTATGAATTGGGCTTCAATAAACATTCTGGTATGAATATCTTTGTTATAATGTGATTTTTGGTCTTCTGTATATATACCTAGTAGGGGAATTATAGGATTGAATGGCAGGTCTATTTTTAGTTCTCTAAGTATTCTCCAAACATCTTTCCAAAGGAATATATTAGTTTGCATTCTCACCAGCAATGTAGAAGTGTTCCCTTTTCTTGACATCCATGCCAACATCTCTGGTTTGGGGATTTGTGATGTGGGCTAATCTTACTGGAGTTAGATGATATCTCAAAGTGCTTTTGATTTGCATTTCTCTGATGATTAAGGTTGATGAGCATTTTTTCATGTGTCTGTACACCATACGCCTGTCTTCTTCAGAGAAGTTTCTCTTCAGGTCCCTTGCCCATCCTGGGATGGAATCACTTGTTCTTTTCTTGCTCATATGTTAGAGTTCTCTGTGGATTCTGGTTATTAAACCTTTGTTGGAGGTATAACCTACAAATATCCCATTCTGAGGGCTGTCTGCTTACTTTACTTACTATGTTCCTGGCTGTGCAGAAGATTTTTAGTTTGATCATGTCCCAGTAGTGTATCTGTGATGCTGCTTCAATTGCCTGGGGAGTCCTCCTCATAAAATATTCGCCTAGGCCAATTCCTTCAAGAGTTTTCCCTCCATTTTCTTCTAATATTTTTATAGTTTCATGTCTTAAGTTTAAATCTTTAATCCAGTGAGAGTCTATCTTAGTTAAGGATGAAAGATGTGGGTCCAGTTTTAGTTTCACCCAGCACCATTTGTTAAATAGGGAATCTTTTCCTCACTGAATGTTTTTTTCTTTTTTGGCTTCTCGAAGATCAAATAACGGTAGGTAGCTGGGTTCATCTCTTGGTTCTCTATTCGGTTCCATACATCTACCTCTCTGTTTTTGTGCCAGTATCATGCTATTTTGAACACTATCAATTTGTAGTATAGTCTGAGGTCTGATAGCGTAATTCCTCCTGCTTTGTTTTTATTTCTGAGTAATGTCTTGGCTATTCGAGGCTTTTTCTGACTCCATATAAAACAATGTATTATTTTCTCAAGATCTTTAAAGTACGACAATGGAGCATTTATAGGGATTGCATTAAAATTGTATATTGCTTTGGGTAGTATGGACATTTTAACAATGTTGATTCTTCCCAGCCATTAGCATGGTATGTTTTACCATTTGTTAACATTTTCAGCTATTTATTTTCTTAGAGTTTCGTAGTTCTCTTTATAATGATCTTTCACGCCCTTTGTTAGGTAAACTCCCAAATATTTCATCTTCTTTAACACTAGTATGAAAAGAATAGAGTCCTTGACTGTTTTTTCAGCTTGGTTATTGTTGATATATATAAAGGCTACAGATTTATGAGTGTTGATCTTGTAACCTGAGACACTGCTGTATTCTTTGATCACTTCTAAGAGTTTTGTAGTAGAATCCCTGGTGTTTTCCAGGTATACAATCATATCATCTGCGAAGAGTGAAAGTTTGATCTCTTCTGATCCTGTATGGATACTCTTGATCACCTTTTCTTCCCTAATTGCAATGGCTAAAACTTCTATTATAATATTAAAGAGCAGTGGAGATAATAGGCAACCTTGCCTGGTTCCTGATCTGAATGGAAATGATTTTAATTTAATTCTATTCAATATGATATTGGCTGTGGGTTTGCTGTATATAGCCTCAATCAGTTTAAGAAATGTCCCTTCTACACCAATTTTCTTAAGTGTTCTTAAGGGATGCTGGATATTATCAAAAGTTTTTTCTGCATCAATTGAGAGAATCGTATGGTCTTTGTTTTTTAATTTGTTTATGTGATGAATTATGTTTATAGATTTATATATATTGAACCAGCCTTGAGACCCTAAGATAAAACCCACTTGGTCATGGTGTATAATTTGTTTGATGTGTTGCTGGAATCTGTTTGTTAGGATCTTGTTGAATATTTCTGCATTAATATTCATTAGTGATATTGGTCTATAGTTTTCTGTTCTTGTTGGGTCTTTTACTGGTTTAGGGATCAAGGTTATGTTTGCTTTATAGAATTTGTTATGTAGTATTCCTTCTTTTTCTATATTTTAGAAAGGTTTTGTGAGTAATATAGGTACTAGTTCCTCTTTAATGGTTTGGTAGAATTCTGACGTGAAGCCTTCTGGTCCCAGGCTCTTCCTTTTAGGGAGATTTTGTATAGTTGATGCTATTTCAGAACTTGATATAGGCCTGTTCAACATTTTCTCTTCCTTCTGGCTGAGTTTTAGGAGGTGGCGTGCTTCCAAGTATTGGTCAGTTTCCTTCAGATTTTCATATTTCTGAGAATAATGTTTCTTGTAATATTCATTACAGATTTTTTGATTTTCTGAAGAGTCTTTTGTCATTTCATCTTTATCATTTCTGATTGATGAAATTAGAGATTTTACTCTTTTTTTCCTGGTTAGGTTAGCTAATAGTTTATCTATTTTATTAGCCTTTTTCACAAAGCCAACTTTTTGATTTATCAATCTGTTGTATAATTCTTTTGTTTTCAATATCATTTAATTGGGCTCTAATTTTGGTTATTTCTTTTCTTCTGCAGGGTTTTTGCTGCTTTCCATTTGCCTGGAATATAGATGACTATTCCTTCACCCTGAGTTTATATTCATATTTTAAGATAACACGAGATTCTTGTGTGCAGCAGATATCTGGCCTGAGTTTTTGTCTCCAGTCAGCCAACCTGTGCCTCTTTAGAGGACAATTTAAGCCATTCCCATTATTTGAGAATATTGATGAGCCTGGTAGAATTTTGGGTATTGAGTTTTTTGAAAGTCCAGTGGACATTTTTAATCCTTTCACCACTGTGGAAGTTGGAATTTGATCAATAGTTTCTGAGTCAGTTTACTTTTGTGGTGTAGGATTGCACTGGTCATTATGGAGGATAGGTCTGAGAATATCCTGGAGCACTGGTTTAGTTATGCTAAATTTCTTCAACATAGGAATGTCATTAAAGTATTTAATTTCTCCATCATAAATGAAACTTATTGTAGCTGGATACATGATTGTGGTTTGAAAGTTATTTTGTTTTAGGAGATTAAAAGTCAATGACCACCCTCTTCTAGCTTGAAAGGTTTCAGCAGAGAGATCTACACTTATTCTGATATTTTTCCCCTTTTAGGTTATGGTTTTCTTACATCTGGCTGCTTTCAAAATTTTCTCCTTCATATTAACTTTAGTGAAGTTAATTACGATGTACCAGGGGGATGTCTTGTTTGGGTTGAGTCATGCTGGGGTTCTGAAACTGTCTGCTATCTGAGTTTCAGAATCTCTTGACATGTCTGGAAAGTTCTCTTTCATAATCTTGTGAAGAAGAGCCTCCATGCCTTGCAAAGCCACTTCCTCACCTTTAGGGATCCCTATCAGGTGAATATTGCTTTTCTTTGAATTATCCCGGAGCTCTCTGAGAGAATGATTCGTTTTTGCTCTCCATTTCTCTTTTTCTTTGAGAGTTTGGGAAGATTTGAAAACTTTGTCTTCAATGTCAGAAATCCTTCTGCTTGCTCCATTCTGTTACTAAGGAATTCTACTGCATTTCTCTGATCTTTGAGGGCTGCAAATTCTTGTCTCAATGTGTCATAATCTTTGGTGATTTTGTCTTTGAATTCCTGGAATTCTTAGACAACTTTTGAAATGTTCCTTGAATCTCTAATTCCAACTTTTTCTCTATTTTATTGATCTTATTTGCAATCCAAATTCTTAATTCAGTTTCTGACATCTCAGCCATCTGTTTATAATGGGATCTTCAGTTGTGTCCACCAAATTGTTCCGTAGGGGATTGATCTACTCTCGTTATTCATGTTATGTGAGCTTTTCTGATGATTCCACCCCATGATTATTTTATACCTTTGGCTAGATGAGCAGATAAGGAGAAGTTGGGTTGGGTGCTCCAGGAAGTAGTGATGGGCCACTCCTTTGCCCAAAAGCTGGGACTAGTGTCTTTACCTTTTCCCCTAGAGTTTTGCCAAGGACCCGTACAGTGCTATGGCCTGAGAAACTGGGAACCTTCTTGATGTGGTGGGTATAAATGGTTCTGTCTTATTTTCAGCTGGTCTCTGTCTTACCCTAGTGAATCAGTTACTCTGGGTTGATGTCTCCACTGTGGAGAAATACCAGCAATTGGGTCACCCCACACCCCACAGGCAACAATTGGAAAAGTTAAATCAAACCTTTCCACAACCACACACCCACAGTACCACTTTGGATAGCCCTCAGGTGATTGGCCCAGTTCAAGAAGTCCAAATCAATTGTCCCAGGCAACACCAGTCTCAGATGGGAGAGTTCAAAAGGTCTCTGGCAACTAGATAGCAAGGGTCTGCTGGCAGCTCAAGTATAACTCACTCTGCTGCTCCATGAAGTTAGAAGGACCCACCTAGCAAATAAATTAGTCTGGGTAGGTTGATGTCTCCTTCCCCACCTTGTACCTCTGTCATACCAAGTCACTGGTAACCCCACTGGGCTGTGACCCAGTTCCCTTCATTGAGCCAATGCTCCAGGGATTTGCACCTGAGTCACAGGGAGATTTATGTCTCCTCAGCCAAACTGCCACACTCTGCCTCCATCCGGCAGGAGGAGGTAAGGCCTGACAACCTTGGGTGCTTAATGGGGACTGGGATATTTCATTCAGTTCCAGCCCTGCCCCTGATTGATGTTGCTGACAGAACAGAACAACTTCACAGAATTTGTTTCTGTCCCGGCTATAATCCCTTGTGGACCAGAGGCTGTTTGGGCAACTCAGCCCTGTCTGTGCCACGGCCCTGTCTTGGCTGCAGTTTGTATTGGGGCAAATGGTCAGAACTTGGGACTCAGCTGTTAGTTCCAGCCTCTGTCTGCTGGCTTTTATCTCACTTTTGATCCCTTGAGTGCCGGATATGTCTGAGACTCAGTGAAACAGTCCTCTGGGTCACCTCTGCCCTGGGAGTCTGCTATATTCTAGTCCCCGTGCTCCACCCAGGCCAGTACCACCTCAGACATACCCTTTACTCACAGGGCCTGCATTTCCATCTCAGATCTGTTCCACCAGTGGCTGCTACTGGAGAAGATGCTCTGTTTCTTCTGGTTGCCCAGAGAGACTGGGAGTGTCCTTTCCAAGTATCCCCATGGGTATGCGCCCTACTGTTCCCGCTGCTGTGGCTGCTGCTCTGTGCTTTGGGGCATCATTACTCCTGTAAGATTCCCTCTCAGCTAAGGTTCCTTCACTGCTGACCATCCTCTCCATTGTCCTGTGCTGGAGAATCAGCACAGGTCAGCAGTAGCCCATGCCCCATCCACACCCCTGGAGAAAATACCCAAGAATTGACCCCACGGGTAACAAGCTTCCAGACCTTGAGGTAAGAGTGGAGGGGAGTTCTGGAGGTTCAAAATTGCAGGTAGAGAATATATACAGTTTTATGCCTGGCAGGAGAGTGCCATGGCACCCTAGGAGGGGAAGGAGATCTGGTTCCTACATGGTCTTTCCCATGGGATAAAATGGGAGGATATTTGAATTCCACTCATTTATTTGTATGGAGTATACTGTGAGCCATTCTCATGGGGTAGGGAACGCCTATCCTAGTGGTGATGGATTTTTGTACCTTTTGTTTGTATCCTTGGGGTCCCAGCTCGCTTCAGCAGGGTTGATGTGCATTCTTCAACCTTCTCTCTTGGCTCAGATCCGAACCATTGGCTTTCTTGCTAATCTTCTGTCCTTTAACTCTCCTCCTGGATAGAACCTGTGCGGAAAGCTGGCTCCAGTCGGCCATCTTGCCTCCACGCCCTGTTCTTTGTCTTGTTGTTTAATTTCTGTAAGTTCTCCACATTTCTCATCAAGTTGTTCTATATGTTCTATTTTGTTGCAGCATAAATATTTTCCATTCCAACCTCTGATTTGGTATATTTCTGGTACATTGGAAAAGTTTTGATTTGCGTCATAGTAACTTGAATTATGTTTTAGTTAATTGTCTTCTGTTTCCATAGAAGTAACTTCTGTGTATTGATATTTGTTTCCTCACTACCAATAACCAAAGATTTCATTTGTGTTTCAGGTCTTAACTTCGTGGAATTCTAAAATAGTGTGAAATAATAGTAGGTGACTTTGTCAGAAGCGTCCCATCAGTGTTTTTAGTAATGATAATGTTTGACAACTGAGTGCTCACATAATGTAAATTTAGAATGGATATCATGTTGAAAAAGTGTATTTATCCATACTCATTTTAAAAAATAATTTATTTCAGCCAGGCAGGGTGGCTTAGGCCTATAATTCTAGCACTCAGAGAGGTTGATGAAGGGGCATTGCTGGAGCTTAGGAGTTTGAGATCAGCCTGAGCAAAAGCAAGACCTTGTCTCCATTAAAAATAGAAAAATTAGCCAGGTATTGTGGTGGGCACCTGTAGTCCTAGCTACTAGAGAGGCTGAGGAAGGAGGATCACTCAAGCCCAAGTGTGAGGTTACAGTGAGTGAGGCTGACATCACAGCACTCTATCCTTGGGAGCAGAGTGAGACTCTGTCTCAATAAATAAATAAACATATATATTTTCTTTCTTTCCTTTTTTTTGACAGAGTTTCACTTTGTTACCCCAGGCTAAAGTTCTGTGGTGTCACAACTCACAGAAACCTGAAACTCCTAGGTTCAAGCAATTTTCTTGCCTCAGCCTCACAAGTAGCTGGGACTATAGGCGCCCACCATGTCGCCTGGATAGTTTTTCTATTTTTAGTAGAGACAGGGGTCTCCCTGGGGTTTTCCTTGCTTGGGCTGGTTTTATACTCCTGAATTCAGGTAGTCTACCCACCTCAGGCTCCCAGAGTACTAGGATTATAGATGCGAGCCACTGTGCCCAGCCAAATAAATAAAATTTAAAATTTTTTTTTCTAATTTTCATATATTTCTTTCTTTTAAAGTTATGTATCTTTTAAAAATCTGGCTATTTCTATCAACTTAAACTTGTATGCATAATAGGCTCTGGTTTCTGTATTTCAGGAAAAGGTATTTCATGCATAGAGATTTATCTTCATTTGGGGGTCATTATTGTTATTTTTAAATAGATAACAATTCTCTTTACCCAAAGAAATCTGATTTAAAAATGATGAATTTGGTCTTATTTCTGTTATATCATTTTACGACTTTTTGTCTAAATATTTTTACACTGGCACTGTTCCCTTTTTTCTCTTTTTCTCTTTTTTGCTGAATATAATAAGTTGTTAATCATTAAAATGCTAGTGAATTTGGAAGAATAAAAATGTTTTAAGTAGAATGTTTAATGATAGTTCTACTCGCAAAACCCATTGCCAATATTAAACTCTGAAATTATAAAAGTTATAAGAAAATCTTTATAGCTTCGTCATTTCACGTTAAGTCACCTTAGACTTGGTTTTTTCATTTCAAGGTTTTAGATGTAGATCTCTGTTCATAAGGGCTGTGTGCATCATTTAAATTTTAAAAGTAAGTTTAATATTTGAAGTCTAATTTGTTGCCATAATTTAAATAATGATAAAGATATCTTTATCTCTTTTTAATGCTCAAGATTAGACTTTTTATATCATGACCTTCTAATACTGAGTTGCTACTTTCTCATTTTTGTTTCTTTGGCTAGCTGAGAGTTTTTAATATTTCTCAAGTGGAAAATATAGGATTATGCACATACTACCTTTCCTTGAATTTCTAGGTGTAGCTTTTTTTTTTTTTTTTTTGGTACATATTTATTTTGCTAAAGCCTTTCTCCTTAAACCTCTATAGACGTTTTTCTAAGAATACTTGTGTGGTGTTTGCTTTGGAATTTTCTTTTGAGTGGAGAAACAGGAGACTACCTTGGTTTTTGTTCATTTAAAAGCGATCCCATTTTTATTCCTGGATTTTTAAGCACTTTTGTTCCAAACAGGAAGAAGCCATTTTTTTTTCACCTATAGACTCAATTGATGTTTCAGTGCAAGTCTTTTTATGTCTTTAAACACTTCATTTTTTTTTCTTCTCTGTATTTACCTATTTTTCATAGACTGGATCTCATCTCTTCATTCTTCCTGTGCTGTCTTCTTTCTAACAATTCTGTTATTTTTCTGTTTCTCTTTCTAAAGATTAGAGAGCCTTTTAATCTCACCCTTTTCATAATTTAGTTTTCTAAAGGGTGATTTCTAAATAACAATACCTCTGATTTTTACTGTCAACTTAACTTTAGGACAGAGTTTTCCAACCCCAGCACTATAGACACTGGGGCCACATGTGGGTGTGGGAGGATGTCCGTCCTGTGTTTTATATAATCTTTAGCTGCAGTCACAGCCTGTCTAGCTGAAGGCCAGGGGTATCCCTTAAACTAGGACTTTCAAAATTTCCCCTATATTGTGAAATATTCCTACAGGGAGAGTTTGCAGGATCATTCTCAGTTGAAAACAACTTTGTTAAACTTTAAAAGTATCTTTGTATCTTACATCCTCTTTTTTAAAAATCCTTTTAATTTTTTTAGGTGATATGGGTGTGTGTGTGTATATATATATATGTATTTTTAATTTCAGAATATTAGAGGTGCACAAGTTTACCTTCTCTTTGCATCAGTCCTCCTCTGACTCTTTCTTGCTTCCTCTGGCTTCTCATTCTCATTTCACTAATGCTGTTCCTACTTTGTTTGCTGTTGTCCTTATCTATATTTCTGCAGTGAGCTTTTATGAGGCTGCTATGTCCATTTCTTTCCCTAACCAGGTAAGAAGACAGGTGAAATCTGTAATCCGAGATCCATGTATAATACACAAGGGAGAACCCTTACAGCATCAGGGACTTCAGGGTGTCGCAGGCACGCCTCCTGCTTTGTCTTGGTACTAAGGGGAGAATGACAGCCTGTGTAGCATACAGTGTCCCCCTTCTCTGATCCCAATGTACTTTCTCTTGGTTCGGATTTGGATATCGTCTCTAGCTCTTCTATCTCCTTCTACTCCACCTCTCCCTTCCCAAAACAACTGAAGACAAATCTCTCAGTGAGTATGACACCTTTCCCTGTAGGAATCTTTGGCAATATTGGGACACATTTTTTAATAGTCACAACTTAAGGGAAACCACTGGGCATTAGTAGGTACAGGCTGTGAATGTAGCTAAATACCACCTGTCGTTCCCCCATCCCTGTGCGTGAGTGAGATGGTAGCAAGAAACCTCATTAAAATATTTGGTAGATGATAAGTAAGCAGAGCTATTAAATGCTGTAGGTTAAATTTTAGGCTAACCCTGCCATGTGTACTAATTGTCTCATTTAAGCATCCCTTTGAAACAGCAACCCTTTGAAAGAGGTAATATTATCATTTCCATTTGACACATGAGAACAATAACACTTCTGAGAGCTTAAGAGCCTCAGCTGAGACTGCAAGTGGTGCTACTAATCAGATGCCTCCAACCCCAGAGACTGGGCCCTGGGCTGCCATGGTATTCTATGTAATGATTTCTTTAGGCCAAGGATATAGTCAGTATGAGGAAAAGGCAGAGTCAAGATGATGAAGTGGAGCTACTATGATTTATACTGAAATGGCCTTCTCGGACCTCTAGCTATTGCAATTGTGTTTGAGCAGGAGACTAGAAGACAGTGTCAAAGTGAACAACCCTCAGGCAGAAGCTGAATAGAGGGGCTAGAGACCTCAGGAAAGAACCAACTTCACCTGGTTTGTCAGCAGCACCTTACATGACTTTGGCTAATGGCAAAATTATTTACGTTGTTGTCCTTTTAAAATTTCTCTTACCTTAAGATCACCATAACAGCTCTGAGACAACCATATAAAATGTAAAAGTGGGAGGGAACACAATTGTAGGAATTCCTACTCAAATTCTCAGTAAAAGCCAACCCTGTAGCCTTAACAACGCCTCCCCTCAATTAACAAAACTTCAAAACTACTTCCTTAGGGGTAGCTGAGGCTTTTTCAGCTTGCCACACTCTTTCTTTTGAGAATGTACTTTCACTTTTTTTTTTTTTTTTTTACAGTTTTGGCTGGGGCTGGGCTTGAACCCACCACCCCTGGAATATGGGGCCAGAGCCCTACTCATTGAGCCACAGGTGCCACCAGGGTTCTAAAATTCTGATGATCACCAAGAACTTGGAAAAACTTCTACCCAGAGGCCACGACAGAAGAAATCAAAGGCTTTCATTACCCTTTTCCTGGATAAACACGTTTTAACTCAGGCAGCAACCCAAAGACCAAGTATAATTTTTTTCCAGCCAAACTTATTAGCTCCATCATTAGTGAAAATTCTTCTCTTATTGTGGCCAGAGTTGTCTTCGGCTCTTAAATTCCAGGGGTTTATAAGATTTTCATAAATTACATAATTTTGTTGGTATTTTTATGGGAACTTGGAGAGGCTCTATTAGTCACTCATAGCATGTATATTAAAATGTTAACTAGATATGTAGTGTTTAAATAATTTGAAAATTAATCTTTTTGAGCACCAATAAAAATATTACTGATCCATGGAATAAATGCATCTATTACTTTTGTATTAAATTAACAATATGACGTTTTTATTAAATTAAACGTGTTATACTTTAATAAAATAATGTATGGTTTTTAAATGGGACCTGGAATGATGTGGGAATACTTTTCATAAATCTTGTTGGGAAATTCTGGTGTCTTATACTAATTCACTGTCACAGAGAAGCCCTTATATCCTTCTCTGGCTGAAGAATTATAATCACACATGGAAAACTGAATGAAGATTTTCATTCTCATCCTCTGACTGAGTGACATTTATATTTGAAAATATCTCTTATTTTTAACAAGATACCGACTTGTAAAAATAATTCTTCGACTTTGTATCCATGTCATAGACTTATTTTTTTCCCAGTGAACAAAATTTCCCACAGAATAGCCATAATAGAAGCTCCTTGTGCTATAAAAAGATGAAGCATAAATAAAATCTCACTGCTGGAAATCCAGCTTTCTATTCCATGGCATACAGTTCAAATCAGAGCATATCTCTGTACCTGAGCTATAGAAGAGGACATCACATCAGAAGAGCAGTAGATCACTGGTCTTCTTACACCCAGAAAGCGTATTTGATCCCATTTAGTCTCCAGATCATCTGATGCTCATTGCCTCTGCTTCATGGATAATGAGACTGTGGTTTTGTTTGGGGTAGCAACATGCCTAGACCATGTATGCGCTATATGTAGTCCAAATCAGTCTTAAATAGAACCATAGGATATTTCTAAATCCTCAATGGAGAAGTCACTGAGAGCCATTTCTGTGAATATGCTTCTTATCTGACTTTAATAGGAGAAGACAAATTTTTACTAGTATAGTTCCTTAATACTGTTCCTTCCCCACCGACTTTGAGGTCAGGAACTCCTGCAGCCACTTTGTGTGCATGAGGCAAAACCCTAGGTATGAGAGCCATTGAAAATGACAGAGGATAAAAATAATAAAAGCCTTGTTTTCTACACCGAACAGCCAAATAAATACCAATATCGCACACTCTAACAAAGCACTGTGTTCAATTCTTATCAGTCATATTTACAATATTTGCAGCAAATTCTTAATTGATTTGGTTCCAGAGTTTTTTCTCTGTTCTATCTTATTTCTAAACATTAGCAGTGACTTATACATACAACAGTGGAGTATTATGAAAAAAATTTGAAGAGAGTTGTAGCTAGTTTATAGTATAAAACATCCATGCAAACTTTTGTTCTATGACAAAAGCTTCCCCTCCCCCACTCTCAAAATCAATAATCTTGAGAATGGATACTTGATTTTCATCATTTGTGGTAGTTATATGTCCTGTACAGTGTCCAATGAGCACTGGACTAGTGGGTACTGAGGCAGTGCTCCTAGGGAAAAGAGATACACGTACACACACATATACATATGTACATAAATACACACACACACTCTCCTATAGATTAGAATCTGAAATCCTAAATACAACTCACCCAGTCAACTCTGTTTTCTTTATTTTACAAAACAGAATACAAAGTTCAGAATCTTTACGTTACTTGACTGAAGCTGTCCCACCAACAAGTAGCAGGGATGAATCCAAATCCCACTCCATTTAACTGTGCCTGAGCTGCAGCTTCTTGAGCTACATACACTGTGATGATCCTAACATTCTCCATCTCCTGATAAGCCCACTATCAGGCTGGACCCAGGACATCATCTTAATTGACCTTAGCTGTGAACAAGCGGGAATTAAATTTTTCACTTCTCTGAGCATGCCCATGAAGGACTGCAATCCACGAATATCTATTCTGGGGTTACAAATACATTTTAGTGAGTAGGTGGATTGCAAACAGAGAATTCCCAAATAACAAGAATCCACTTTAATAATCACATTTTTGTTCTTTTTCTCAGTAAAATGCCCCTGGTCGTATTCATTTTACATATCTCCACTGACAGCTTTGCTATCCAAGTGTAAGATAACCTCCGACTTCTGCTTCTCTTTATGAATAAATTCTCATGTATCCCTCTCCCCTGGGTGCTGGGGTACATAAGAACCAGTGCTCATACATGCAGCATACTTCATGTACTCCAACACATAAACGTGCCGTTCAATTTCAAATCAACCCAAGAGACAAAGCAGGAAGCATACAGAAGAGTCAATATCCTCTCTACTAAAAGGTAGGGAAAGCAAAATATCATCGTGCCTGCTCAGAGGTGAGAGGTGATGTCGACAAGGAGTTTCTATAAATGGGCCAAGTTTTCTTTTGTGGGTTCTGGAAATGTTGTAAAATTAGATTGTAATTATTGTTGCGCCACATTGTAAATACACTAAGAATTGTTGCATTGTGCACATTAAATGGGGAGATTTTGAGCAAGGTAAATTATACCTCAATAAGTCTGTTAATAAACACAACAAGATGCATCAGGTACACGCACAGAACAGTGGGTGGACACATCTTCCCTGGTCAGGAATTTACACTTGCCGAGGGTTGTCCATGTATGGTTGCCACATTCTTGCACGACTTTATTACTCACCTGTCACAAGAAAGCTGTAAAACTCTGTATACTGGCATGTGTTGGGAATGTCTATTAACTTGTCAGCAAATGAAAAGGGTGAAGGGTTTCATCTCTACAGATGAATTGGAACAGGTGCACCATGTCTGGGAGATTGCTAATTAAAACTACTCGGGACTTATATTTATTTTACATGAAAAGGAGTTTTACATGTGTTTGAAAACTGTATAGAAATATAGCTTTTACAAATTTGACTGTACAGTCAGGCTTTATTTCTGCTTTATGTCACTTCATGAATAAAACCCTTGCTGGGGCATTTTTCACTTTTGGATTAACTGGTTTGTTTTCTATTCCACATACTCATGTAGTGAATACAAGCTATATTTATTACTGAGAGGATCTGTGTTAGCTTGGACATGAATATATGCTTTCCATTTGTGCCATTTGTATTCGACTCTATGAAATGATGCTGATGTGTTTTCGTACATAATCTTTAAAGAATCTGAGGGTCTGGCCCTTCCAAATAGTGCATAATTTGTAACTCAAGGAAAAGGAAATGGGGTCCCTGGAAAGGAAAAGGAACAATGACTACACAGGTCCAATATTTTACATTCTCGAAAAAGAGTCTGAATCTGAGTGTAAGAAAACTTGTATTTGAAGAACTTATGAAATTTTAAACAAGTCGCTAAGCCTAGGCTTCCCTTAGATACTTAATCTCTTAAGGCTAGCTCAAATGTCACTTCTCTCACAAAGCCTTCCCAGATCTCTTTAGCTGGAATCAATATTTCCTTTTTCAATCCTGCCATGGAACTAATGCATCACTAGTGCATTGTAGAGAATTTAGCAAGAGGGATGTATAATAGAAAATGCAAGTTGAGAGACAGGGTGGTATCGTGGTGAGAACTTTGATCCCAACATCAGAGTCAGTATCTGGGATGAAGTCATAGTCTTCCCACTTATAAGCTTTGTGTAGCTTTGGAAAAGATTCTATAAACTTCTTGTTTACAGAATTTAAGGAACAGTAGCTCTTGCCTCCCTTAGTTTTGTGGTGTGGGTTAAATGAGAGAAATCAAGCAAAACATTTTGAATAGTGTCTGGGAGGAAGTAATTGGTCCAGGAAGAATGGCTGTTGCTATTATTTATCAGGAAGGCATTGTAAAAAGATTTCAGAGAAAGAGAGATGGGGTTGAGTTCTAGTTCTATTAGTTGCTAGACCTGTGATCTAATTCTATTAGTTGTGATTAGTTGATAACAATTGTGGGGAAATCAGTTAACTACTTGAACACAAATTCCTTCCTCTCTAATGAACTCAGTTCTAAGAGGGGGGATAAGGCAACAAAATGCAGTTGAGTGGGTGAATATATTTTATAAGCGGAGCACTGTGTATGTGTTAAGACATTATTTGGAGGGATCTGAGTATTCTAAAGATAATCTATAATTTGTAGCTCATTACAAAGGTATTTAAATTTTGGCATTATCATTCACTAATTTGTGGCTTTATTAAATTACTTGTTTCTGTAACTCAGTTTCTTCACTTTAATGCTACGATAGGATTGCTACTGTTGGCATTCAATTAAGCAATATATTAAGTACTGAATCCATCAACTAGTGTGCAATAGGAAACAAAATCACACAATGTCATTTCTTATCACAGTTTATTTGTTTCATGTACATATGGCTGTCACTGATCTCCTGGATTCAAAAAGTGCACAGTGCTCTACTTTGTACATTCCAGAGCCCCTCAAATGAATCTGCACAATATAAAAAAGGCTTCAGCCCCAGGCTTGAGTTTCTAGCTAAGTATTGGGCCTTAGCTCATCTTCCAGGCTTTCGACAGAAAAACAATGGGCTCTGAAATAGGTTTGCTTTCATATAAGAATGAAGAAGTGAGTCATCAAATACAAAGTACGCTGACAATTTCTGAGCCCTTTAAAATAAAGATATTCTATCCTATAATTATTGTTCCCAGGTCAGGGCAGAGATCGCTCCTGCTTTGTCATCTGGCTTGTCCTGCACTATTCCTTACACTGGCCGTTAGCTGGAGTTACACATGGCATCATAAACAGAATTCCCTGAAAGTGTGTAGCAAGAATGCTTGCTCCTATATCACACCATTTTGAAGACGGAAGAGCTTCTGTACCCCAGATGGCTTGCTCCACTGTAAACACTAGGTCACTCATGATTTTAAGGGGTCCCCAGCTGACGATTCTTGGCACTCCTTCCTTCGTCTTCCTTCTCAGCCCCAGTGGTTGAGGGGCGGTACAGGAAAGAGGCCAAACCTTGCCTGAAATGGTTTCTACCTGGCTAGATAGATTCTGTGCTAGTCTCTGCAGGGTAGAGTGTGGAAAGGGGGATCACAGAACTTGGGACTTGGTTTTAGATGGAGGAATGAGGAAAAAAGATGTAAATCATATGTCAATCTGGAAAAAAAAAATTCTTTACTTAATTGTCATGAGAACAGGCACAAAAGCCAGGCCTTGACTGACAGTGGAATTATCTTAACCCAGCACTGAGAGACTATTAGTGGCCTCCTAAAGGTAGCTCTGCAAAACCAGAGTTCACTTTTGACTGCCTCGCTGACAGCTGTCCCAAGGCAAGTCATTCTCGTGAATTTTTTTCATGCCAAATCTGCCAGGTACCGACAGCCCCAGCACTCAACGTTTAGCAAAAATAGAAAACAAATGAAGAATTATTAACATAGCAGAAACCATTTCATGACAATGACTTTTGTGCTAAGAACTTGATCCCAGCCAGTTTGACCACTGGCTGGAATTATTAGAACTAAACAATGAAATCAGAGTCAAAAAGAAAGAAAAGAATAGGAAAAAAAAAAAAAGAAAAGAATAAGAAAATGGCTACACTTATGTAATGTAATATGTAAAAATCATGCAATCATTTCAAACTCAACTAGTAAATCTGCATCTTTCCAGAGCCAAGAGACCTGGGCCACTTTCAAAGTCTTGCTTATATGTGCCCACAGGAAGCACCATTATGAATATCCCCTGATGTACCTTTTTTGAGCAGCTGGCCAAGCCCAGGGAGTATCAAGCATTAAACATTAATTTCCCCACCTTCTGGCTTCTTCCTCCTCCGTGTTCCTCTCTTTTCTCTTGCTCTCGAGGCAGAGAGGACCTGGAGTCTGCGTTGCTCTGTGGAAAGACAAAAGAGTTTCTGCAGCTTGCAGCTCATTCAATCCAGGGAGGCAGCACAGACTTCAGGTGCTCAGGGAAGCCATCTGCAGCTCTCGAGGCGATGAGACAGGGCTGAGAACGCTGCGATTTCTGGCCACTCTGCTTCCAGCTGGAAAGACCACTGAGGAAGCCGCTCTTAAAGCACTTTCTGCAAAATTGCCTCCATCCATCCCATCTGGTGTTTTCTTGTGATGGAGAGCTGTCCCAGAAACTGTGGAAAGGGTTGCCAGGGTTCCCTCCAGAGAGGCGCAGAGATGGGGAAGGAGAGAGGACGTGTGTTTTCCAGGTGAATCACAGAATGCTGGCCTCATACCTGGCATGCGCAGGCAGCCCGTGCCTGGGCCCAGAGTGGGGCTCAGGTGCAGGTCTGGGGCGGCAGGTGGAGAAGGGTTGTCCTGGGGGTTCCAGGGAAAGAGAAACTGAAAAAGCACTGGGCTGTTGCTTTTAACATATGCAGACTAGAGACCAAAACTGGCTAGAGGAAATCACAAAACAAAACACAGCAACTTTTAGCTAAAACTTGGATATAGCAGGGCTGAGATGAAATAGAAATCTCAAAGGTGTTCAAAAAATAAAGCGTGATAATGCCCTGGAGAATGTGAAAAAGAAATGCAGAGGAGATGAAGAGAGGGAGGAAGTGAGGCAGGAGGGGAGGGGAGGCGCTCACCTGCGGAGCAGGCTCTGGGGAGAGGGGCCCTTCATCTCCCTGCCCACTGTTTATCAGGGCACGTGGGAGAACAAAGGCACAGTGTGCTCTCTGTGTGATTTTTCATCATTTCCTCCAGTCTGTTCTGATGAACCAAAGCCTCCGTGTGGCCTGCTGACAGTGCCTTTTACCTTCCTCTCATCCGGCCTGTTCTCTAGACTTGTCATTATTTTTCAGGCCCTGGATGTTGGGCCCCTTTCATCTTTTCTCAGAAATGATTACCTTCAGCCCTGTTAAGTGAAAAGCTGTGACATAGCACATAGCATCTGAGCCCTTTCAAATGGACCTCCTTGAAAAATTCATTTTAATACTAGACAGGGACCTTCTGGATTAATGTGTCTTGTATATATGATTATTACTAGAAAAGTAGGAAGCCATGTTCCAGGGTACTTAACTCTGAGGTCTTGGGGGAAAGAAGAAGGGAGAAATCTGAGAGCTGAATATGAAATCTCTATACAATCTGGTTTATGCATTTTTGGAAAGAATAAACATCTTTTTTTTTTTTTTAGTAAACTCCTTATATAACCTACTTTTAATAATGATTCAAGATGTCTTCCAAAAAAAAGACCTTGTTAAGTAATGGGCACAGGTAGTAATTAGAATAACACAGATGGAGGAGGATATAAATATACCAAACATCTAAGTGATTATAGTAACAAAGTATTGTGTTTAGCTTCCTGGTAGCCAAAGAAAAAATATTATAGGGCTTTTAACTATTAATTGCTGAGAAGGAGCATGATGTTTAATGCAGACAAACAGATATTTTTCTGGACGTGACTTCTATAATATACTTCATTATATTTAGAAGCCCTTATTTAGATATGTGATCATGAGATGTGAACAAAGCCTTGGAAATTATTTGTATGGGTAGCTCTGAGATCCCCCTCTCTCTTCAAACATGTTCTCCACATGTGCACGTTTGCAAAGTCAAGGACAGCTCCATAAAGTCCACCTGGAGAAAATGATGTCTCAGAATTATCCCGGGGTACTCTGCAAACATGTCAGCTCTTCCCAACCATCAGAAAAATCCTGATTGAAAGCATGTAATGGTTAGGGATCAGTTCTCAGGAATGAAATTGAAATAAACATTTCCCTTCTGTGCCCCTTCCTATGAGAGAATCTCTGCTCTATCAACAAGGAGACTTGAAGAAACGGAGTAGGCACTGAAACAGCCTGGCTGTTCCTTCAACCAGGCGGGCAGGTTCTGCAAGACACATGTGGGTCTGAGGACACTTTCAAATGTAACCTACATGCTCTGTTCATTCTGTTTCACTAAGGTGTGCAATATTCTAGTTGCCACCTCATTACCCTGACCATTATAAAAATAGATTTTTGTGTGTGAGATGTGCATCTTTAGTTTGACTCGAAATGTGCTTGTTTTAAAGAATCAAAGAAAAAAATAAATAAAGAAAGAATCAAAGAGAAGACAGACTTTCTTCCGTGAGTGGTCCTTCCCAGTAAATCCTCTTCTTAAGATTTGAGTCGAAAATTAATGATACTCCATCCCATCACAACAGGCTTTTTGTAAAGCTCTGAAAATCTAATCCTAGAAGGTGGAACCCACGAACCAAGGACAAGAAGGCAAACACTCAGGCTGAAATTTAATAATGACTACCTTTTGTTCATGTTTACAAATGGCCAAGAATATATTATTTTACAAAAAATCTCTATGAGATCAGTATTATTCTTCCTGTTTTACGAGTTAGTAATCAAGTCGAGGAATGGAGAAACATTCTCCCTGTATCATACACCAATTGTGAAATATGATAGAGTAGACTTTGGTCCCAGGCTCCTCTCAAAATTCATTCCCATTGTATTATCCAAGTTTCAGGGTTTCAGGAGCACTCTTTAGTCTGTCTAGAAATTATTAGACTGAACTTGGCCTACTGCCTGTATCCCTTTGGGAGTCATGGTCCATCCTATCCCCTTTAGAATTTCACATAAGATATAATCTGTTTTGGAAAGAACTTGAAAGCAATGTCAAATCTGAAACCACATTCCAATTATTTCTACACTCATCATCAAAGAACACAGAACCCTGCCCATGGAGTTCATTTCTCAACTTGAGAGTATCTGTAGGTAGATGATTGTTTTGCTGCTGGAGAAACATAAGCCCTGGAGCCGCAGGGTCCGTGTCCAGATTGCCCTGCCAGTTACTGGCTGTATGAAGTTGCCTGAGATATTTAATAATAGCTCTATGCCTCAGTTTTCCTTTCAATGACAACAGCGACTATCTTGGAGACTTCCTGTGAAGATTGTACTTGCTATTTTAGGTAGAGTGTGTATAAAGAACCCAACAGAGCTATCACTCAATAAGCTCAAGTTATCACTATTTTTAGTTTAAATTAATTCATTTGTCACCTTCTTTGGACATCACATTCATCATGTTCTTCTGTTCATAAACATGCATTTTAACAAAGACTAGTAAAGTCCAGTGATACCTGAGGTAACAACAAAACTGACCTTCCTTTGGGGGGGGTCACAAAGAGCAAACCTTTACCATATGAAAGGAAAACTTTACCTTTTTCCTTATCCTCCAAGCGTTGCTGAGCCTTCAGGCTTATAATTCAGAGCATCTCAGAGCATGAGGGTAACTTTCTCTCTGGCTCAATCTCTCTCTCTTTTTCTCACTCTCTCAAACAAATATGCATAATTTCTTAAGAGATTTCTTCCCCATATCACAGTCTCTATTTTTATGTTTTTCAATTTTAAATTTAAAAGACTACCTGTGCTGGAAATTGGTTCAGTGATGTTGATTTATGAGACTTATGCAAAAAAGGACAGTCTTACCAATGCACATATCTATTTGCCAAGGCAGCAGTGATTTATAAAATGACAAGCTGGTGACACTCATATAAAGGCAGCTTTCACATAGCAAGTGTAAAGGCAAAAAAGAAAATCGGCTACCAGTTGAGTGACAAACTCTTTTGCTATTTTAAGAAGAGTATAAATGCCACCCTAGCTTCAACTCTATGTCCACCTTCTGAAGACTGTGTCGTCTCAGATGGGGTGCCAACGGTGAGGTTCTCTGAGGTTCTCTTTCTTATTCTTGACCTCTGAAGCTCAGTGTCAGGTTGAAGTGGTCTATCTTTTTCTAATCACTGTTTATTGGTTTATCATCAATGAACTTCTATCAACTTTATTGAAGCTCTATACAGTTTTACAGTTTTCCATCTAGATGACCTGTTGGAGAAATGGTATATCATAACAAACTTCATCTATTTGTCCCAGAGGAATATATTTGACATTTCAACATATGTTACATGAAAACTAGCCTGGAGAAATTAGGCTATGTTTATTAGATTTTGGTCTGTCATTGAACCCTTTAGTTTTAAACACTATTGGCCTGGGTTGATATTGAAGCTCATTATTCCATCTCTCAAGTCTGCTATCATCTCAGAGTAATCATTCTTGAGACTCCATGTCCTATGTCACAGGTGGGAGTATCACTGTAACTCTAGAAGTTCCCTACTTCCCTGGTAGTGCCCAAGCCATAAGGCATGATGACTACAGCAAAAAAAAAAAAAAAAGAAGAAGAAGAAGAAGATCAAATATTGTCAGTAGTGAGCTATTGTGGCCTTTCCATGACTACCAAACATCAGTCACATTGAATGGAAGTGCATTGCACAACTGTGTCCGCCTATCACTTCAGGTGAAAATTTACTTGTGCATTATTTACATGTGCATCTGTCAGGATGTGCTTTGCTATAGCCACAATCCCAGTGGTCTATGTCAACGCACCTTATTTCTTATTCTCACTATACGTTTGCAGTGGGTTTGGTGGGGCTCCATTTCATGTTATCCTGATGATCCTTCTTCCTAGGACCAGGTACATGGACTAACCCCTCTCTTGAGTCTTACTAGGCTTGTGGCAGGAGAAAAAGGAATTGTGGTATCCTATGAAAATATCTAGTCAGTAGTGACATATATTACTCTGTTCATATTTACTTAGCCAAAGTAAGGCACATGGAACGTATAATTTTCCTTTAAGGCGAAGCACCATCAGGAGGGAAAATAAAATGTTTTCTATAACAGAGAACTTAAAAAAAGTAAACCTCCATAATATGTTGAAAACCCAAAGAAGCAAGAGCAAGGTGGGTGCTATAACATCCTAGAACTGATGGGTTGATTGGTTGAAATGAACAGAAATTTCTAGAAAGAAAAAGAGAAGGAAAGTAATGGTGCCTATTTACTATATCTTCGTTAAGCCTACAGGTCAGGAGTTTTGGCAGAGAAAGAGAGATAATAATGAGTTTAAATATTTAGACCCTTAAAGAATCTTCTCAGAATAGCTTTTGAGAAGGGTGACAGATAGCAGTAATATCAGGGAAACTGAGCTCTTCTTGAAATCAACTCTTTCCCAGACTGAGGATTAGAAACTAATAAGAAGATATTTCTCTGGAAAAGGAAACTGCCCCACATAGTGAGTGAGGTATGATTGTGGTTTAGGGGTGGGGCTGGTCACAGGAACATGCTTTGCAGTAAGTGGAAGCACTGGACATTTCCACGTAGAAAGGAAATTTTATTTCCTTTCAAAAAGAAACGCATCAACTGAGTGAGTGAGTATAAATTGCAGAAATAAAAGAAGGAGAACATTAATAAATGGAAAAATGAAGCAAGTTTGGGAGCTAAAGGGGAGAAAATAAAACAGGATTCTGATGAGTTTAAGAGAAGCAGACATTTCTAACAACTGGTGGATGGAAAGGCACCAAGAGGAAGGGGAAAACTTGTTTGGTTTTGTTTTAATTTTTATTGATAGAGCTTAGTGGTGGGATTATGAGAATTTGTGAGATTAGTGACATTAATTTCTCAATTTAGCAAACATTTTGAAATCCTTCTAGGGCAGGCTCTGTGCCATATTTTGGAATGGAAAGTTGAATAATAATGCATAGAATCTGACCTCGAGGAGCTTATATTGTAGTAGGGGGATAAATAGACAATTGAATGCCATGGAACTATAGTCAGGTTGCTAATAGAATACAGAAAAGTGGCAAAAAAGCCAAACATAGGGAGAAAAGTAGCAGAGGAAAGTCAAGAAAGCTTTTCTTAGTTGGTAAAACTTGACTTTCATATTGAAGGATAACTAGGACTTACCTCTATGAGGCAAAGTGTTGGAGACATTGTACCCCGCAGGGCAAAGAGGAGATGCAAGTTCTTAGAGAAAATAGGGGCTTTGAAGGGAAACTCACTGTAAAACTTGTGTGCCTGAAGCTGATGGAACTGGTGAGAACAATGACAGGAGAACACTCAAGTGTGAATCAGAGACCAGGGTCCCAGAACCAACTCTACCACTGGTCACCGGGAAGTCGATCCAAGACTTAAGTTCTCTAGGCTTGGGCTTCTGTTTTCTTTTTTATCAAAATGCTAATGTCAAATAAATAATGTTTAAGACTCATTTCCACATCTAACATTATAAAAGGTCTAAAAAATAAAATGTCATTAGGGGAGAGTTAGAGATCTGGTGGTGCTTTTTAAATTAGGCATTAGAGCAAAAGGATTAAGAAGGGACAGGCTATGTTCTAAAGAAGAAAGGGAGGGACTCAAAGGTTGCATTGGTCATTTGTTCCCCCAGTTTCCCACATTCAGTATCCTTTCTTTCCCCATCCTGAAAGGATTATGATTGGGAGCTTATTACCACTTGAGCAGCCTTTTATCAGTGACAGCCACTTTCATTTTTGGAAAAGCTCCCTTTGACTATGCTGAAGGCTCAAAGATGATACATGGAAGTCACTTGCAGCATCCTGCAGTGACCCCACAGTGGAGAGATGGATTTGGCTATGTGAGGGACTGACTGCAATGGATACTTCTGCAGCAGAAGAAGAAAGCTAAGAGTAAACGATCATGAATTGCAGAGAGAGAGAAAGAAAGCATGTTAAGAAATGAAGAAAGAAAGTAAGCTGAGAATTTGTAATTGAGGAAAGAAGGGGAGACCCCATCAGGGATTCAGGTAGCAAAAAAAATAAAGCCTAGAGAGAAACTGGTAGGTTGGTAAGGGACCAAGGTGAAGGAGAATGTATTTTTCACCCATAAAGTTCAGTAGTGCTTTTAGAATTGCAAATATGCATTTAAATTTAATAATACAATTATGGTATATTAAATGTCAAATGACTGTTACAGAAAAGCACTTAAAATTAATACATATGCATGAGATAAATCCTTGTCTGGTTGTCAAGGTCTGAATTCAAAGTTATATAAGCCAGGCTTTTGCACTGAATTTTGTTACATCTTAAGATCGCAAAGATCTATGAATTTCATTGGTATTTAGCAAAGAAGCATGAACAAAAATTAGTTAGAACTGAGGGAAAATATGGGCTGTTGAGGTAGTAAGCAGCAAAACCCCAAAGCTGTTCAAATCCAAAGGAAAACTGAAGGCAATAGTGATCTTCATCATCATTGTCATCACTACCATCATGTCATTATCATCATCACTTTCATCATAATCCTTATGGATGCAATGGCCATCCTGGTACCTAAGCATGGCTCTGTATTATTAAGAACTCCTCCTTTCTTTCATTTCTGCTTTTCTTCATTCCTCCTTTCTTTCCTAGCTTTTGATTTTAAAAGTTTGATTTACCTTTTTAGTTATTTTAATCAAATACAGCCAGTCTAATTATGATATGCAATAACTATGCACACAAGAAAGAGTGAAAAATTTTCCCCCCACCAATTCCATTTTTCACAGATAACCATACTGTGCTGTTCCAAATTTCTTCCTTTATGAAATCTTTTCTAAAAATGTGTAGACAAGTAGGAGTCATTTTGGTAAGAACGAAACACTGAGTGGAAAGAGCCAATAGGCTTCATATCAATGGATTCTGGCAGGAGCGAGCTCTGAGAGAGGGCTTCCATATCCCTCACCTGTGGACTGATATCCTGACAGTGTCTTCTTTCTAAATATTGAGATCAAACTTGTGGTTAAACATTATGGGCTGAACAAACCTGTTTACCTTACCTCTGTTCTGAAATTCCAATACAGGGGCGGTAAATGGATTTTCCATACACCAAAAAGACAAAAAGTGAGAAAACAGCAGCAACACAATTTTATAAGCTATAAAACAGATAGATAGGGATGAGAGTCATAGATTTCCCATAGCTCAAATCTGAGCCAGTGGTAGGGAAAACTCAGGGGTAGCCTGATTTATGCAATAGAACACCAGCAAAACTAATAGTGTAGGTACCAAACAGTTATAAAAGTCAGTTTTATTTGTGTTTATAAATAGAAAAATTAATTGAAACTGTCAGAGGATTTAATTGATGTGGTAGCAGACTGAACTAAAATAGTATTGGGAGAATGAAGATTTTCCCTAAATTTGGCCTTCCACATCACCTTGGCATGAAGTTTACTAGTAATTAACGCCCCCAACACACTCCCATACACACACACTGTAAGATTGAATCAACATCTTAGTTCTTTACTCATAAACATGAATGAGCAAACAAAGATCATGACATATTTGAAAAAACTTCTTTTGGGAAGGAACTGCCCAAGAACTTCTTTTAAGCTGGCCTGATGTTTCCTTGTAGGAAGCTTTCTAGGAAGTGAGACAACTAGATTCTTACCCTTTGTTTTTTAATACCTGTTGACAGTTGGAGTGATGGGGCTTCCATTGGTCCTCATTTCTAGTCTTAGAGGATCTGCTTTACATATATTAGTAATCGGTAGTCATGATGTCTGTCTTCCTTCTTCACCACTAATCTGTATTTGAACAAAGCAACAACTCTTCAGAAGCATAGTTACAACTAGACTCAAAAGGCAGCAAGCAGTATTAGAAAATCCTCTTGGCTGAAGTTACATAGACGTATCTGGTTTGTTTGATCAGCATTATAAAGATCACTTTGATCTCCATTTATCTGCCTCCTACAGCTCATTTCTTAATTGTATCTGAAATTACATAAGAGGAAAAATATTTTTTGTTGTTTTTCTAAATTTCCAAAAGTCTAGAGTAAAGGACAAAAAGGAAATCAAAGAAAATAGAGATAGAAAAAAGATCATGTCATGATCTTTGTTTGTCCATTCATGTTTATGAGTAAAGAACTAAGATTTTGATTAAACTTTACAGTGTGTGTGTATGGGGATGTGTTGGGGGGTTAATTACTGGTAAACTTCATGCCAAGGTGATGTGGAAGGCCAAATTTAGGGAAAATCTTCATTCTCCCATTACTATTTTAGTTCAGTCTGCTACCACACCAATTAAATCCTCTGACAGTTTCAATTAATTTTTCTATTTATAAACACAAATGCATCTGACTTTTATAACTGTTTGGTACCTACACTATTAGTTTTGCTGGTGTTCTATTGCATAAATCAGGCTACCCCTGAGTTTTATGAATTCAGAAAACAAGACCATAGGAAATGATGACAATAATAAAAAAAAATTCATATATTATAAGAAGTAAAGAAAGGCTTAGCCTGTATATAAGAAGGTTTAACACTCAGGGAAAATTAAGTATTAATGTTTAATCTAGGATTTATTATGTATTAATTGAAAAATATGAAAACAAAAAATTAAACATTAGGAAAAATTTTAGAACATAATGCTAAAAATATGTAACAAAAAGACAGTGTCAAGTAATAAAAAAGTAGGAAAAAAACCCTGAAGTTTGGTCCATAAAGTAGGGAAAGAAAAAAAAGAAAAAAAAAAAACAGAGAAAACATAAGGAAAAATTATTAAAGAGGTAAATCAAGGAAGTTTCCCAGACCTGAAGGACATTAAAGTTTGAATTAGAAGTACTTGTCAATCATAGTGGAGGGGAAAAAAAATTCAAAGCATTCTAGCCTGTTCCAGTGCTGTCAGACTATATGGAATGAGGGCACCTTGCTCTTATGTCCCTGAACACCTGGATTCTGGATCCTAAGGAATTCTTATATGTGTTGGCTTCTGTCAATATGTGTAGACCTGCCACACTATTTGAGGAATAGGTATTGGAGAGGGCTGCTGTCTTTCTACTTTTTCACAGATGTTAACATCAATATGTCTTCTAGCTATTGTTCTGTTCTTAACCGCTTATCTATGTGGTTCACAGAGAATTATCTTGTTAACTAGCTTGTTGTAATGCTATTAATAAGTCTTCTTGTGCTGTTCTACTTTCCTGTTTTTCTGGGAGAATTTGAAGAGATAAAAAAATTATCCTATGGCTTCTATTGTACTCAAATCTTCTTTTTGTAAAGTTTTTAAATGTTTAAAGTCTATACATATGTCAATTAGCAGCTTACAATAACACTCCTTGGCTATTGAGTTCACAGTTCTGTAAGTCAGAAGCCATGGCATGGTATGACTAAGTTCTTTGTTTCACCACTTTAAATCAAGTTATCAGTTTTGGGGGGGTCTCACATAGAGGCTGTCAGGGAATATCCTCTTCTGAGCCCACTTTTTCATTGGCATAAACTCAGTTCCTCCCAGTTATATTACTGAAGTCCCAGTTACATTGCTGAGATGTTTTCTATTCTCAGATGCTACCTATAGTCCTTGTTATATGTTTTCCTTAATCTTCAAGCCAGAGATGAAATACTTAACCTTAATCCTTCTTTTTCTTTGAGTCTCTGGTTTCCTTTCCTGTTACCAGTTAGGAAAATAAAAGAAAAGAGAACAAAGCAACAAAAAACAATACAAATCTCGATATGTTCAAGTGCATCATGTGATTCAATTTTGTCCATGTGGGTAATCAATTTTCCTAACTAGAGTATGCATTCTAATATAACATAATCATGGGTACAAAATTCATCATATCTGAGTTCTCAGGGATTATGTAGGATATGACTAGAAGGGGAGTGAGTAGGCATTCTTGGAGGCCATTTTAGAATTCTGCCAGCCATACATTTCTTCTGACATTGGAATCAATGAAAAAATAAAGCACAGGAGTTTACTATCGAAATAACCAAATTCTGTTTCTGATGAAAATTGATTAAGGAATATATTCTCAGGACCATGGCTAACTGGGCTTGCAGATATTATTTTAGTGAATACAATCTCTTTATTTCCCCATTCTTGATATCGGGTGCAACTTGAAGCCGCTCCATCAGAGGAAGAACCTGGCTTGTTAAACTTCCTCATGGCAGAAGAGTGAAACACAATGCAACTTCTCTGCAGCCAGACAGATCTGAGAGCAGGAGCCAAGAAAATAAATAAATAAATAAATAAATAAATAAAAACAGGAGAGTTGAGATTGAACCATTCAGACTCATTTCTTTCTCTTTTTTTTTCAAAACTCATCAACTAGGTAACATATTTTTCCCACCACAAAGAAAAATGTGTAAGAAGCAAAAAGAGGTTTACTCCATGACATGTGCCCTCAAGTGAAAATACAAGAGTAAGACATGCAATTCCCTACGTTTCTTTCAAAGCCTATCTTTTTTTATGATTGACACTCCCATAGTCTCACCCCAAATCTTATCCTTTGGGGCCTCTGCATAGTAAATTCCTGAATTACTCAATTGAATTCAGAATACAATGATTGAGGTAAACAAATTTTTGGATATTCTGATAAATAGTTCAGGATATACATTCTTAAATGAAATAGAGGTATTTTCCTGTAAAAATAAAATAAAATAAAAAAGCAATAGAAAATAAAAACTTGATAGTTTACTAGTGGGATTAGACAAGCCCATAAATGGCTAGAGTGAAAAGTAAAATAATATGCATGCAGTGATGAAGATGCTATCAAAGAGCCATAGGATTTGAGAGCAGGGAGTGGAAACATTTAATGAAGGATTTGTAAGGGAATGTAAGCAGTTGGGAAGTAGGTTTGGTTGGCAGGAAGTGTGAGAGTCATGAGGAAGGCAATGTCTAAAGAGAAATCAGAAGAAAGGGTCAAAAGATCTAAGGAGTATGGTGGTGAGTATTAAAAGGCAACCTGGAGAGGAGGGGCAAGATAGCCGACTGGAAGCAGCTTCTGACAGAGGCTACTGTCCAAAAGGAAAGATAACCTCAAGAAACTGCCCAATTGAGCAGAAGACTGGGAGCCCAGCAGAGAGAGAGACAGAGAGAAAGAGAGAGAGAAAGAGAGAAGTGATAACTGCAGGTCACCTCTGAGGCAAGGTGCAACTTCAAAAAACCAAGCTTAAGGCAGGAAAACTGAACTGAAGTTTTCCACCATTCTGAACTTCCATGACACCCTTCCCCCCTTACCTGACACACCAGAAGCCTGACCTCTGCTGAAACTGAGGGAGGAGGACTTAAGCAGCACCCACCCTCCCTATCTGCCAGACCAGGCGGCCTGCCAGGTAAGAGACTCCGGGGCCCCACCAGGGCCCCACCAGCCTCCAGGCCAGGAACTCCACCAGGAACCCCCACCTACACCCCGATTGGCACCCTGACGGGCCTTGGCCCACCACCAGCAGTGGCCAGGAACTGTGCTGGGACCCCTGCTAGGCCTTGGCCTGCCTCCAGCAGTGGCCAGGAAGTCCGCTGGGACTCCCACATGAGAACTGTGCCCTGCCTGGCAAAATTCATGCCACAGGCCTGCCACCAGCAGTGGGCAGGAAGTCCACTGGGACTCCCGCCCAGCACCAATCTGTGCCCCACCCAGCCTTGGCCTGCTGCCTGCCAGGTCCCCTCCCAGCTCCAGACCGTGCCCCACAGCCCCACCACCCACAGAAGCCAGGAACTCCACTCCGCCAGGAATCCTGAGCACCCCGATTGGCACCCAGCTGGGCAATAGCCCCCCAACAGCAGTGACCAGGAAGTCCACTGAGACTTGCACGTGGCCCAATTGGCAATCGGCGGGCCTTGGCCCACCACCAGCAGAGGCCAGGAAGTCCCCCAAGACTCCCGTGGTGCGATCTATGCCCCAACTGGCCTTGGCCTGCTGCCAGCCAGGACCCCACCTGGCTCCCATCCATGCCACAGGCCCACCACCTCCCCTCCGGAGCCCTCCTCCCAGCCAGAGACTGCTGGAGGCATGTGCTCCCTTTGCAAAGGCCACTGGATGCCCCATCCCATACCCTTCTGCTTGATCTGGGAGTGCGATACTCCGGAGCTGCTCCCACAGCAAGAACTCCCTGGGTGGGGCAGTTCCAAAGGAGCTACACAGGGTCACTCTATACAAAGATTCAGAGACAACAGAGTGATCCTACCAGAGTCTCTGATCTGGGATAGACACCTCCTGAACTCTGAGGACGGTCATAGGCAACAGTGAAAAATAATCATGAGGCGGAATCAACAGAAAAATTCTGGCACTATGAATAATCAGAATAGATCAATTCCCCGAAGGAATGACATGGTAGATACAGCACAAGATCCCTCACATAAGCAAATGACTGAGATGTCAGAAATTGAATTCAGAGTCTGCATAGCAAATAAGATGAGCAGAATGGAAGAAAAGATGGAATTAGAATTTCAGGCAATAATCCAAAAGATGACCCAAAAGAAGTCTCAAGAACTGAACGAAATCAAAGACAAAATGAACAAAGAATTTGACACATTGAGACAAGAAGTTGCAGCCCTCAAAGATCTGAGAAATACAGTAGAATCCCTTGGTAACAGAATGGAGCAAGCAGAAGAAAGGATTTCTGACATGAAAGACAAAGCTTTCGAATGCTCCCAAACCTACAAAGAGGAATAGAAATGGAAGGCAAAGATGGATTATTCTCTCAGACAGCTCTGGGGATAACTCGAAGAAAACAAATATTTGACTTATAGGGATACCTAAAAATGATGAAGTGGCATCACAAGGCATAGAGTCTCTTCTTTATGAGATTATGACAGAAAACTTTCCAGACATGCGAAGAGATCTTGAAATTCAGATAGCAGACAGTTTCAGAAACCCAGCATGACTTAACCCAAATAAGACATCCCCTAGGCACATCATAATTAAGTTCACTAAAGTTAATATGAAGGAGAAAATTCTGAAAGCAGCCAGATGAAAGAAATCCATTACCTACAAGGGGAAGAATTTTAGAATAACTGAAGATCTCTCTGATCAAAACTTTCAAGCTAGAAGAGCATGGTCATTGATTTTAATCTCCTAAAACAAAAGAACTTTCAACCCAGGTTCCTGTACCCAGCTAAACTGAGTTTCATTTATGATGGAGAAATTAAATACTTTAATGGCATCCACATGTTGAAGAAATTTGCTATAACTAAACAGGTTCTCCAGGATATTCTCAGACCTATCCTCCATAATGACCAGCATAATCCTCCACAATAAAAGTCAACTAACCCAGAAACTATTAATCACATTTCATCTTCCACAGTGATAAAAGGATTAAAAGTGTCCACTAGACTTTCTAAAGATTTATCATTATTTTCAATTAATGTGAATGGTTTAAATTGTCCTCTAAAAAGGCATAGGTTGGCTGACTGGATACAAAACCTCAGGCCAGATATCTGTTGCATACAAGAATCTCATCTTACCTTAAAGGATAAATTTAGACTCAAGGTGAAGGGATGGTCATCTATCTTCCAGGCAAATGGAAATCTGAAAAAAGCAGGTGTTGCAATCTTATTTGCAGATACAATAGGCTTTAAACCAACCAAAGTAAAGAAGAGTAAAGATGGACATTTCATATTTGGTTAAGGGTACCACTCAATATGATGAGATTTCAATTATTAATATTTATGCACCCAACCAGAATGCACCTCAATTTATAAGAAAAACTCAAATAGACATGAGTAATGAGATTTCCTTCAGTTCTATAGTAGTTGGAGACTTTAATACTCCTTTAGCAGTGTTGGATAGATCCTCCAAAAAGAAGCTAAGTAAAGAATTTAGATTTAAACTTAACGATTCAACAACTGGGTTAACAGACATCTACAGAACAGTTCATCCTAATAAAATCGA